>CM021101.1:92989908-93063156 GCA_007115665.2 Sequoiadendron giganteum | reverse complement strand
AATCACTCTTGGAAACGGTATTGGAATGTCGAATCTTATCCCTAAATATTTCCAATCTAGAGAGCTATAAAATGGTCAATTACTGTAATACCTTTTACCGTCAACAGAGATATATCTTTCTTTTGTTATGTAATTGCTTGAGAATTATACTATCATTGAGTATTCTGAGAGATTCGTTCTAAAGAATATTATGCTTAGTATATAATCTTACTGGAATTTCAATTCTAGTTGATAGTTATCAAAGTGTGTTTGAAGAGGCTATCTTTTATTGAAAATAATATGATCACTCTTTATTCGAGCCTCTCAGATAATTCTTCATTAGGCAGAAAAGCTAGCTTAACCTCAGTTGCATTGATTGGTACTCTGCACATCTGTGTCTAAGTTGAAATTCAATCTTTCCTTGGAATTTATTTAATATGGTTGAGATGAGACATACATAAACTTTTCTTAAAGTTCTGAATTTTATACTTTTTCTTATAGCTAAAACTTATGAGATCACGTCAGAATGATCTATCTGGATGTTGAATTTAGTCTGACTTGTGTGAAATCAGAGCTGAGATATTTGGAGTGTTTTCCCTGGATTCCTAAAACAGAACATCATACCTATGATATTTGAGTAAGAAAATATTGGCTAAACCTCTTAACCTTTGTCTTCATCTCTGTAATCTGAAAAGAACTTCTCTTGTTTAATGGATTTGATTGTAAGACGAAACATTGAATAATAGTTTAATGAAATAAGAACATAAAATGTCGAGCAAGGGTGAGAGTGCTAACAGCACAGGAGTGCCAGTAATATTTAAAATCCTTGGCCAAGGTATGATGTCAGTTAGGCATTGGTCAACTATCATGAACCAAATATACTTTTGGTCAGAATGATCCTTCTGGTTAAGAGGTACCTACAGAGGAGGGATCGACCAACGGTATAGGTTCATGACACTAGGCTCAGAATGGCATGATGGTAATTTGATCCCTTGTTGATTACCCTCATGAAGGGTCGGGTTCTTCAATTGAAGAAACTCAAGAGACCAGTAGGTCTTGGATGGGTGGAAAAATCCCCTGATGATGTTTCTCTTTCTCTTAAAGAAAAAGTTGTTCAAGCAATTCAGCATAATGATGATCTCATTTTGTATTCTTTTCTCTCTCAAAATTCTAGGTACATGCCCTTGCTTATTTATGTTTAATATCAATGCTGCAATAAATGATATTTCCTTTTAGTTAATTGTTTATATGTAAAAATCTGCAGTTGAACATTTAGACAGTTGTTTGTTCTTTCCACTGAAAAGGGAAAATCTGAAAGATAGTTAATGTTCTCTGTGTTTTTTGTAACTTGAAATCAGTTAGTTATTTTCGTTCAGTTGAAACTGAAAAATCTAAGAGTTAGTTGTGAAATTGAATATGATGTTATTATTTAAAAATTGATTTTCTTTTCGTTCAAATTGCAAAGGAAACCTAACATGAAAGCAACTTAGTTTAACTTCGACTGAAACTAGTAGTTGGTTTACATTTTTTTTAATCTGTAGAACAAGTGGAGTGTTACATATGGTATCAAAGTGAACCGGGTTCAACACATGGACCTATGAGCTCATCATGAGAAAAATCGTTAAGAATTTAGCAGTTGGTTAAGATTCAAAACAAGTTTGATGCCAGAAAGGCATAGAAAGGAAATTGTCAGGAAGACTGTTTTTCCATCATTTACAATGGCAAAGAGAAAGCCAGATGAGAAGATAAAGCATAAAGAACAAAACTATTTTGCTAAGGTTACATAGTAGAAATATTTTGAGACTTAGACCAGAAAGGTGAAACCTTGGTCAATTACTAATCAGACTAAGAGTTTGGTTAAAGCAGTGTCAGTAGGAGTTCTAGAGCAATCTTATTTCTCAAAATGAAAGGATGGGAAGATCCAAAAGTAATCAATCAAATGTAGGATCAACTGAGTATTGAAAAATCCTAGAAATTATATCAAAGACTCGTAGATAAGACAAACTCTAGTCTAACTTCTAGATGGCTTGGAATGAGCCAAGTGGAATTAAAGGATCAATAAAGGACAAGTGGTGATACATGGGCATGGAATGTGGAGAAAAATGGTTTTGAACGTGAAAATACTTTTGGTTCACTGAGATTCGTGAGAAAACCAATTGCTTTATACAAATAATTAAGCATAAGTAAATGCAAATACCAGATCTTTAATACCTCATGAAGCCTCTTGGAAAAAGATGTTAATGTGTGGAAGAGCACGTAATTAAAGAGGATCATCTCAAGAAACATTTTGATGAATCAAGATCAGGATTAGAATTATTCTTTGAAATTTTGTTAAGAATCTACTTGGAGATTGCAAGATAAACCATAACAGTGGTAAGGAAAAGATATTAGTTATTCTCATGGCATTATGGCCAAATGATCATGAACTATGAGTTTTCCATTTTGAGGAGCTAAAAAGTATAATTGCAGCAGTGAATATCACTATCACCGAGGTATTGTGTTAAAGTTGTTTAAGTCTTGAACAAGTAACTTATTCAGTAAGGTAAAGAATAGAGCTTTGTAGAGTGGAATGAAGAAAATAATTTTGTGTTTCTTTTGTAACCTTTGTATTGCTAAAGCACAATCTTAGGATGTCATCCAAGTGATGAGTGAAAGATACTCCAGGAAATGGGAGTTGTTATAATCTTTTTATTGCAAAAAAAATTGAGCATGATGAAATTCTTGAGAGACTTATTTGTCTGATGCGTTTGTAACACAATCTCTAACCTATTGTAAGTTTTTGGAAAGACTGATTGTAGTGCAACAATCTACTCCTTGTTAATGACTTAGTCAAGTCACGTGATACATGATAAGTGTTTCTCTAGATTTTGGCACTTCATTGTTTTTGGTAAAAATTTCTTTTAATCATGGCAAGGAATGCCATTACTTAATTTCTTAAATTTTGAAATGGTCTAGCCACTGAATTTTGAAGATTATTTATGGCCCGATTGGTCAAAATTTGATTCGATGGTGGAAATGAGCTCATCCTTTTGACCTATTGCTGAAATTAAAAATTGTTTATATTTTGATATTGAATTAAGTTTTTGTGTAAGAACATTTTGGTTGTTCACAAAGTTTGATGTAATGTTCATCTCTATCATGTCCTGGATGGGCCCTTGATAGATCCTATAAAAAATTAATTATAAGAAAATGCACCTAGTATGTTCTTAACTTTACAAAGAAAGAAACTTTGTGTTATGGTATGTGGACGGACAGGTAGTCGAGTAAGTCTAGGTGATTATTCTTCCCAAGTCGAGCAGGGTGGTGAGCCACTTAGTTAACCAGAGTTGTCATACTTAGTAAAAGGGTATCCTTAGTAGTGCGACAGAGTTAGTTAAGTGGGGGTACACACCAGAGCTCAGATGGCAACTAAGGGGGAAACTCTCTTTATAATGACATGTCGAGTCTAGGAGGACAGTTAAACTGGAAAGAAAACTGATATTTTCTCTTGTAATTACTTAATAGCTTATTCTAATGAAGCATTAGATATAAAAATTGGTACTTGATGAAAACCTTTCAGCTAGAAAGGTGAAGGTTGATGTTAACCTTTGGTGAAATTCTCTTGGTAAACCTGTGTTAAAAGTAATTGATTGCTATACTTAGGAAGAGTATCCAACCTTATGGTGTTTTTTATAACAACTTCCATAATTCTGCTATCAAGACGATTCCATTTCAAACATTGGACAGAAAAGATGTTGAATTCCTGTAAGTTGGGTAAGCTAGAAGACAAGATTAGCGTTAGTCCAGGAATGTTATCAACAATGGTTAAACAAATCAAACCGATCAAGAAATATTGGTGGAAATTATTAACAGATAGAAAAGCTAAGTAAATTCCAACCGTACTATAACATAATTCTTGGCTAAGAGAAGAAAAGTTTCATAAAGTAAGGGATGTGTTCCAAACCAGCTCCTAGATAAAAAGGACTCTTCAAAATTCTCGTAGAAGGATGTTACATGTAAATCCAAATTTGAGTTTATAAGTAAATAATCATCAGGGACGATGATTCTTAAGGGGAGAAGTATCTTACATCCCCTTTATCATGAACATGTTTATGACAATGAAATATGGTCGTTATGTTAGTTGCAAGTAACTGCTTTTCATGAGAGTGTGAAATTGTGGAAAGAATAATTGTTTATATATGTTGTAATTACAAATGAGAATGATTTTATTATATATGCAAGTGGTTTTCCTATTCATGTGAAAATGAATGTGTTCATGAGATTATACGTTGGGAACGATCTAACCATAATTCTTGTCAGTGGATGCAGGATTGCCGATGCCACGAGAGAAAGGGAAATATCATCAGGGAAATGGCGTGGTTAACAATGGATCAATTTTATCATCAAGCCTAAAGTCGGTGCAAGACAATTGTGTCGACGTCATGACCTTAGCCATAAGTAATTTAATATAATTATTGATTGAGTAAGTCAATTTAAATATATATCAATAATCACCTTTTAAGAAGATTACAAATGGTAAATAAATATTAAATTAAAATAATAGATATAATTAAAGTATTTATTATATCCTCTTGAAGATGAGCGAACCAATTCTTGTTACTTATATATTTTTGCAATGATTATTTAATATTAAATTAATAATCATGGATATAATTCTAAGGCCTTCGATCAAATATGAAAATTTATAAAAGGCTTTGAAATCGGAATTAATAAATTAATAGATGGGAGTCATCGACAGTGGAAGGCAATAGTCTTCCCATCTTTTTTCCTTCGAGCTCCTGGATGAAATGGCCAAGAAGGAGTCATGCAGTCACGCGATCCTGGAGTCTTGAATGGGAGGTTTCAGAATGAGTCTCTTTTTAATCATTGGCTCTCTCTTTTCCTTTCTTCTTCCATCTCCTTTGCTCTGGCTCGACTTCTTTCATTTTCCGATTGGCATTGGAAAAAATATTACTCACCTTGGAACGACATTCTCTGGTATTAGTAGCCTCACTCTCTACCCGCGTCTTCCATGCCTCACATTTTTATTTGCTATCTCCATTCCTCTTTTCATTTTATCTCATTTTAGATGATATTCAAATGAAGGGATTTCTTGGTGTTTATTCTACTGTCAGGTTGAACTAGAAAGAGCTTGGTCTATTGCTCGAATCTCTAGTTTCAGTGGAAAAAATTTGAGTCTGAGTAAACCGATTTTGATTTCTCCTCTGTCTAGTAAGATCTTCAGTGGTTTCGTCATTCTTGATCTGTCACTGGGAGAAAAGAGTTGGAGTCTTCGAACTACAGATCTTCATCAACAGGCATGTTTGTCTTAATTTCGAATTCTCTTAGTCGTGCATCTCTTTTGTCTCTTAAATCACTCTTGGAAACGGTATTGGAATGTCGAATCTTATCCTTGAATATTTCCAATCTAGAGAGCTATAAAATGGTCAATTATTGTAATACCCTTTATCGTCGGCAGAGATATATCTTTCTTTTGTTCTGTAATTGCTTGAGAATTATACTATCATTGAGTATTTTGAGGGATTCGTTTTGAAGAATATTATGCTTAGTATATAATCTTATTGGAATTTCAATTCTAGTTGATAGTTATCAAAGTTTGTTTGAAAAGGCTATCTTTTATTGAAAATAATATGATCACTCTTTATTTGAGCCTCTCAAATAATTCTTCATTAGGAAGAAAAGCTAGGTTAACCTCAGTTGCATTGATTGGTACTTTGCACATCTGTGTCTAAGTCGAAAGGAAATCTTTCCTTGGAATCTATTTAATATGGTTGAGATGAGACATACATAAACTTTTCTTAAAGTTCTGAATTCTATACTTTTTCTTATAATTGAAACTTATGAGATCATGCCAGAATAATTTGTCCAGATGTTGGATTTAGTCTGACTTGTGTGTAACCAGAGCTGAGATATTTGGAGTGTTTTCCCCGATTTCCTAAAATAGAACATTGTACCTATGATATTTGAGTAAGAAAATATTGGTTGAACCTCTTAACCTTTGTCTTCATCTCTGTAATCTAAAAATAACTTCTCTTGATTAATAGATTTGGTTGTAAGATGAAACATTGAATAATAGTTTAATGAAATAAGAACATAAAATGTCGAGCAAGGGTGAGAGTGTTGATGGCACAAGAGTGCCAGTAATATTTAAAATCCTTGGCCAAGGTATGATTTTAGTTAGGCATTGGTCAACTATCATGAACCAAATATACTTTTGGTCTGAATTATCCTTCTGGTTAGGAGGTACCTACAGAGGAGGAATCAATCAACGGTATATGTTCATGACAACAGGCTTAGAATGGCATGATGATAATTTGATCCTTGTTGATTACCCTCAAGAAGGGTTAGGTTCTTCAGTTGAAGAAACTCGAGAGACCAGTAGGTCTTGGATGGGCGGAAAAAGCCCCTGATGATGTTTCTCTTTCTCTCAAAGAAAATTTTGTTCAAGCAATTCAACATAATGATGATCTCATTTTGTATTCTTTTCTCTCTCGAAATTCCAAGTACATGCCCTTGCTTATTTAAGTTTAATATCAATGCTGCAATAAATGGTATTTCCTTTTAGTTAATTGTTTATATGTACAAATCCGCAGTTGAACATTTAGATAGTTGTTTGTTCTTTCCACTAAAAAGGGAAAATCTGAAAGATAGTTAATGTTCTTTGTGATTTTGCAACTTGAAATCAGTTAGTTGTTTTCGTTCAGCTGAAACTAAAAAATCTAAGAGTTGGTTGTGAAATTGAATATGATGGTTATTATTTAAAAATTGATTTTCTTTCTGTTCAAATTGCAAAGGAAACCTAGCATGAAAGCAAGTTAGTTTAACTTCGGTTGAAACTTGTAGTTGGTTTACATTTTTTTAATTTGTAGAACAAGTGGAGTGTTACATTTTTAGTAATCATTTCATTATTAAGTACACACCTCACCATATAGCTTCCTCTATGCCCATATCTCATTCCATTCCTCATTCCACCCCTCCTTACATTCCTCATACTCATTCACATTCCATGGCTTCTACATATACCTCTCATTTTTCACCATCCTCTCATGTTACCATTCATTCCTCTACCCTTGATGTATTCATGTTCAAAAGCTAGATAAAGTTGAGAGAAAAGTTGATGCTATGCTTGGGGACAAGACACTGGTGATTTTACCAAAGTTAAGCATACATCACTATCATTTGAGATTATTTTATATCCTTTGCCTGTTGGTTTTGCAATACCACAATTTGATATGTATAATGGAAAGGACAACTCGAATACATATTTGTGCTCTTTAACTACAACATGTTTAGGCTTTATGTGTGAGGATAAATTATTAGCTAAATTATTTCCAAAGATTTTAAAATATTGAATGGTTGTTTCCATTGTCTTATAGGTTCAATTTCATATATACATATTTTGACTTGACTAAGTCATTATTAGACTAGTTCAAAGTTAATAAGACCTTCAAGTTATTATTTACAATTTATTTGAGTATTCTAAAGTACCAAATGATCATACCAAGGTTGATTTTATAAGATTCTAATATTTTTGTTTTAAATTGCCCCATTCATTGTATCATTTAGAGTTGTAAATATTTTTATAAGGGATTTGACCAAACTAACTATTGATAGTGTACACTTTTATAGATTTACACATTATATGGACCTTTGTGCACATGTGAAAACAACTAAAACTATGCTACTATAAAATCATGTAGAGGATAGCGAAGACAAGGATGGAGAGCTTGAATCGAGCAAAGAGTTTCATGGTGAGGAAGAAGAAGTGTATAGTAAAGTAAAAAAAAAAGATAAAGAGAATTATATTCAACACATGGAAGAATAACATTCTTGTAGCTCGCAAAAAATAATTTCTTGAAAAGGAATCCAAATTAATACTCAAATAAATATGGCACCTATCCAAGAACATTAGTATTATAGACATTTAAAAACTCCCCTAAATTGACAAGCTCCACATTCGACCAACAATTAATTAAGGCCATGCCAGGGGAAAAAAGAATCTCAATCATTATAGACTATAGTAAAGAATCAATCTAGCTTCTAATGAGAAACAACTCTAACAACAAAATGTACATGCAATTTTCCTTTAAAAATCATCCAATACCTACTCGTACCAAAATACTTCTCCATAAATAAATTTTAACAATCTATTTTTCTCTATCATGCCAATGTTAATTAACAAATCTGTCATAACTCATAATTCCTTATATTCTTTGAATAATGATCACTTTCAATTGTACCAGTTACTTTCAATTGTAGCAGTAAATTTTCAAAATTGTAGTGATTATGATAGTTGGCTATTATGTCTATTTTTTAGTTTTTATGCACACAAACACTTGCCTCCAATTTTGTTATGATTGTAAAATTTCTCCCAACATAAAAGCAATCTTCTTCAAAAAATTAAAGACTAATGGAGGACGACCTTTTATCTTTATATTAAGAAAGATAACCAAGGTTTATGTGTAAGTTGATTTTGTTGGGTGTAGCCCCTCCCTTTTAGAAAAGTATCTTCCCTAATTAATTTTATTGGTGTTGTTAAGTTTGATTTAAGAAAAGCTCATAAAGTGTATGGATACAAATTTTTGATAATTAACTTAGAGTTAAAATTAGATTAAAAAATAATAAAATTTACATAACTTAAATCAATAAATATTACTAACTTCTTAATTTTGATATTTATATTTTTTTAATATTTAAAACTCAATTAAATTTATAATTTTAGATACATATATTTCTAATTTATATGTTCAATCTCTTTTCTCCTTATGACCCATGTGACATTGGCAGACCATTTTCTCACTTTATGGAGGTTTTTTTAAGTTTTTTTGAGCTTTGTGTTGTGGTTTGTAAGGGAAATTGGGTATGGACATTTTAATTCATTGAAACTATAGTGTTTTAGGGTGGAGAACCTACCCAATAATAATGTTGGTCCTTTTCCCCTCACTATGGATCCATGGTAGGTGTTTTCAGCATGGGAGGGTGTTGATCGACCCCATTCCTTTTATGTTCATATGTTACTTTCTCTTGTTCTATTTTTTTGTTTGTTGTGGCTAGCATTATGGCAGATTTTGGGGGTCCAAAGGACCCCCATTTTTCTCTTGTAAATACATGATCAATGGCAATGAATATTCTACCTTGAATCATGTAAAAGTGGTTAGTTTCTTGTTGCATGCAAATCAAGAATCCAATGTTAAGCAATCCTTGAGGTTTCATCCAAAAACCAATGGTTTCCTAGAGAGAAGCAAAGACTACCTTGTTTTGGTCATTAAACCAAAAACCAATGTTGAAGATATTTTTTATTTTTTTGAGAATGCATTGGCTTTCAAATTTCTATGACTTTTTGGAGAATCAGATCAAGAAGAAGTGGAGTTTCAAAGGTGACTTGGAAATCATCTTGGCATCCAACGGATACTTCTTTGTGGTGTTCTCCCAAATGTAAGCCATAATAAGATCTTTGAAGGAGTCCCATATATTCATAACCAATCAAGGTTATTCATAAAATCTTGGTATTTATGGTTTGATCTTGTGGAGGAGATGTCATACAAGATTCTTGTGTAGGTTTATCTCAGTCGATTTTCAATGGAGTATTGGAGGCTTTATATTCTACAATCAATAGTTGCAATTATAGGGAAACCCTCGGGTCCAACTCATCAAACCCTTGACAAGAAGATTGTTAATTTTTCTCATTTTTGTGTTGAATTTGAAATGAACAATCTACTTCATGAATCATTAAATATTATATTGGATAGTATGAATTGGATACAACAAATTGACTATGAAGCTCTTCCCATTTTTTGTCGTGTATTCCATGAATATGGTCCTCTATAGAGAAATTCCAAAAAATAGGCCTACATTCTTCTCTTCCCAGTTCTGAGATGTAAGCTTCCAATTTAGAAGCAAAAAGAAAGACCCAATTCATTTTTAGATGCCAGATTTAGATGGATTTCATCCTATGAACTCTTGTTCAAAAACGAAGCATGTTAATTGTCAAATTAAAGTTATTTCTAAAGGGATATTTGGCAATAGATTTGATGTACTGGAAACTTTCAAGGGATTGGAATCAGTCGACCAAGATAATAATAGAGCTATCTAATACATACATATTCAGGATCTAGGTTTTAATCATTTTACAAAACCTTCTTTATAAATGCAAGGGTCATTTAAAGAACGGTAATTTCCAATATCTTCCTAATTGGGGGAAATGTTAAAATTCAAGAAGATTCAAAGATACACTTAAGAGGAATTCAATATATCCTTGTGACAGGAAATCAAATAGAGTTAAATAATTTGAGGTTATGTTGGACCCCATTTGGGATCTAGGGCCCAAAGAAAATGGTAAAAATAAGGTTCATTATGTATTATGTCTCTAAACAAATCAATAAGGTTTCACAAGTAGGAAGAAAAGAGGATTAAGAAAAAGTGAAGTTGATAAGGGAATGACTGGTAGAACTTGGTTTCATCAAGACATTAGAATCCCAATTTTCTAATCCCCTAAAATGAAGGTGTTTTAGGGGTTTGAGTAGCATCCCTCAATAAAAGGCTACTTGAGATTTGATTCAGGGATGTAGACTAGATATTGCTTTCATACAAGAAACACAGTTATCAACTAAAGATATGGTTAGCATCTCTTCAAAGATCTAGAAAGGAAGATATTCTTTTTTGGAGATCAAGGTACTTTAGGAGGTTTGGCTTGTTTTTGGGATCCCCATAGAATATCTCCATCTTGGTTGGTTGGGAGTAGAAACTCTATCTCTATGGTGACCTCATGCTTTGACTTTGGGTTTATTTTCTTCTCATGAATGCCTATGCTCCTACTAGGTTTTTAGGAAAGGTTATGCTTTAGTCTCATATTAGATTTCCCCACTCTCTTGTGCCTTGTTTTACTTAGATTTGAGTAAGTGACTTTAATGCTATTACTATCCTAGATGAGAAAAGAATGGGTTTGGAGTGTCTTGGCCCTACTTCTACCTTATTGAGAGATAACATATCCTCTCTTAATCTAGTAGGTTTAAAGACAAGAAATGTATTTTTTGTTAGGTTAGGTGACATTAACCTTGTAAACTTATATCATTATATGTCTCCATGTTTCTTGGAAAGTGTCCTAGGGGACATGAGAAAAATTAATTAAATATTGTCATTATTGTAATTATATTTTCAAGAGGAAATTTAATGTTTGTGGAGGTTACACATCACTAGAGGATAAATTATCCCTCCTAGGCATCCACATTGGGAATCTGAAAGGTCTTGAGTGGGGCACCCAATTTTGGAGGGAAATAGGTGTCCATTGGTGTTTCATATGGAAGCTGAATAGACACTAAGGCATCCTAAATGGAAAAAGATGAAGAAGCTATGGGTTAGGTGCCCATGTTGGAGCCTTATGCATTTTATTAAATATTTTATAATGACTCTTGGTCTTCCGAGAAAGGGCCATTGGTTTTTGCAAGTGGTTTTGGAACCTCTTGTTTCGATTTACCTTTATGGTTTTTCCTCCCATGAGTTTTATATATTGGAGTCGTGAGATGGTAGTTTCATGTTGTATTATTTGCAAGTGTATGGAAGCATCTGAGTTGTTAGAGATCAAAAATGAATTATATTATGGTGTATCTCTCTTGTGAAGATTATTAATATACTTTTCCTCTTAATTTTCGGCTTGTTGGCCATAAGCCATAACAAACTATAACCTCTTATAGTTATAGTCTATAATACTTAATGTGTGGGCCATAGGTTGTAACAACAAGATATCTTGTATATATATTCTATGGTTCAGTCTGTAGGGGATATAGACCTATACGTATATTTTGTTTCTACAACAAGTTGGAATGAATTGAATCAGGTGTTTGTGACATTGAGTTAGCATAGTCAATTTCTCTCCACTCACCTTGTGAACCAGAGGAAGGGACCACTCTCAAGACGCTCAGTGAGGTTGTTGTGTGTTTGAATTAGTTAGGACTTTTATGTTGTGTGATTTGTTTCATGTTGAATGGATTAAGTTACAGAGTGTGACCAATTCATGATCTAATTTCCTTTTAAGTTCTGAAAGCTTTGATATTTGGCTAACTTAGTTGATTCATTATTAATTTAGTTATGTCATTGGTGTGATCAATTCACTATTGAATGCAACCATTATCTGAAGTATTAAATATTCAAATATTTTTGTAGTTCATTTATCGTTAAATTGCATAGAGTATTTTCAAAAAAAAATTGTTCATGTCGCACTGTGAACTTCCTATCGCAACAAAAAAATAGAAGTTGAACTAAATCTTTTCAAAGAATTAGATTCATTGCATCCCCACTTAATTCACTATTTTCGGCCCTTAGGTATACATGCACAACACTTTTTCAAAATCTTACAATCCCCGGATTGACATCTAGTAACGACCTAAGGAAACCAATGCAAGATCTCTAAAATATTGATTTCAAGCTAGTTATAAAGGTAACTTTGCCCCAACTTTGACCACAGTTTTTTCCAAACACTAACTAGGAACTAATTAGATAATGTGCCTTTTTCACACTACAAAGGGTGAAACCAAATAGGAAACCCCCATGTTCACACCAAAAATAAATACTATAGATCAGATTAAATGACACCTTTTGTATGATGAATGTAAGGATGTTAGATGGTGATATCAAGTTGAGAATATCTCTAGATGTAGCTCAATTTATTATACAATATGGCATCTATTTCATTCAATATAATATATTTAAATACCTAAGAATCAAAGGTTTTGAAAGTGCTCCATACAAACTAGCATGGTATGTTAGTGATTATCTTATTTTTATTGAAGTCTACAAATAATTGGGAGAGATAAGTAAGAAATACCATGAAAAGAAGAAAGGAAGGCATCATTTCCCTATTCATTTGAGTTACTACACTTAAAAATCCCCTTCAAATGCTAAAAATATAGATAGGATTTTGTTAAAGTTTAACTTCCGCCCCTTCACAACAATATTATCATATGACAACAAAAATTACATCAAGAAAAACTTGTATATTGTAATATCCTATAATCATGATTCTCATCTGAAGGATTATTGGGAGGATTGTGTGGATGAGTATGAAGTAAGGAGGGATTAGATGAAAGTAAGTGTTGATCAAATGAAGGCATTCAAGTTAGGGTGGAATGTTTTTGATATGGTGGATGATGGTATAGAGCTAGTTGATGAGGCTCATTCTTCCATCCATCCATAACCACTTCCTCAAATTAACTAATCGTACAAAGAGGTGACAAATATAAGGGGAGGATGCTTATTTGTATTGATAATGAGAAAAAAGTGGCTAAATACTAAAATTGTATAGCATGATACAACTAATCTATTGTAAAGAAAAAATGAACTACTATATCAAATTCACAATAGTCTCCCATCATCACAAATTCTACTAGGCCCAAAGCCACTCCTTGGAGAGATGATGATGAAGAAGATCCAAACAAAGGTACCGAATTGGAGAGTCAATGTGAAGTGGGCTATAATGAACCAAGAAAGAAACTAAAGGTAAGGAGAGCTCTGTTAGAGTAATAAGTTATATACTTAATTATTTATATCATACTGGTTAATTAATTAAGTCACTTATTCCTCTAGTTGCTTAAGCTAAACTTAGGCACATTAATAATTGATTAATTATTAATTGTGCACACTAGGGTTTCATTTTAGGTCAACATTAGGGTTGCATACTTTGTTTTCATAAAGCAAATCATCTCATTGTAATATTGAGATTCTCATAATGCATTTTATACTTTGAGGTTTACAAAACTTCTTGTTTGTTCTGAATGTCTTTTGCATGTGACAGGTGATTGCATGCAGGTGATCTTGGTTTTCTAACTTGGTATCAGAGCTCCAAACCTGTCGCTGGTTGTTCGTGATATGAAGATATGGCTTCTCAGTGAGTTTCAAGTGCAAGGGTTTCTACAGGCATCTTTTTTGCAAGATCTGGGGGTAGCCAAATTTTCGAGACACTATGGGCTCAAACGGATGTCGCCATCGCATTCGCAGCGCCCCAAAACCCTAGAAACGCCTATCAAATTATCCATTTTCGAGCAGTTGGTTTTTGAGGCAAAAAAATTTTGCCAGGGAGGCCGTACGCTTCACGAGGCACGAACTCCGAAAAAAATCAATTTTTTTTTTTAAAACCGCATATTTTTAAAAAAAACTTTGGCGCTCGCAGAAGAAATGAGGGCACCGCCACCGCACCACCCGATGGCCTCGGGCGGCACTGCCCCTTCACCACCATCGGTCCACCAGTTCGCCAGCCCCCGTGGGCCTCCACTGCTCGGTCTGCGGTCATATGGGGGACCGGGAGCTCCGCGCCCAGCCCCCGGCCCACTCCAACCCCCCTCGGCTTTGCTTGCGGTCATATGGTGACCAGGGGCCTAAAAATTTCTGCAGAGGGGATGTTTTTTGCAGCGACGGCCTCCAGGCCATCAAATTTATTCTCTTGAACCACTGATGTCAGCATGACGTCAGTGTCCGTACGGCGCCCTGTTTGTCCCCTCCTAACCCTAGTTTTCTCTAAAGAAACAATTTTTTTCTTTTTTGCATAACTTGGGCATACGATATCGAAATCGGGCAAACAAGATATCGTCGGAAAGCTGGTTCCAAGCACTATCCTGTGGTGTTGTTTATTTTATAGTATTTTCCTATTTTACTGCATTTATTACTATTTGAAGTCAGATGTACTTTTTATGCTTCTGAGCTCATACCTTTTTGCCACGATCTCCGATTTTCGCTATCTTTGCGACGTTGGAAAGGTATTGAGGAGCTTTATGTTGCTATCCATGCACTTTTTCTGTATTTGTCTCAGGCTTTTCGTCAATCCATATTTGGCCCGATGGGTGTTTTAGAGATTACCTGGATATTTTGGTAGTTGGGAGAGTGTCTTTTGCATCTTTGAACTTCATTTTCAGTGATTTATCATTCAATAATCGACTGCTGCTTCATAGATTCCAGCGTTGTTCCCGTTTGGATATTTCGAGTGTTTCGTGACATCGGGTCTATTGTTGCATCATTATGATTCTGATATGGTTTCTTGTAGACATAAGTATCTTTCCTTGCTTGCCAGATTGTGGTTTCAGTGTTACTATACAGTGTTCTTCCAGTGCTTCTTTGCAGCATGTCATATCATTGTAGGGGGGTTTTGTCCCACTGGGTTTTCCTCCTCTACCTCTTTCTTGCATTTGTAAATGGGTACCTGATCAGGCCTAGTTGTCGGGACCCATCTTTGCTTGCATGCATCTTCTTCTAGTGTTTTAGCTTCTTCCTAAGTTCATCTTAAGGGGGGTTGTTAGAGTAATAAGTTATATACTTAATTAATTAAGTCACTTATTCCTCTAGTTGTTTAAGCTAAACTTAGGCACATTAATAATTGATTAATTATTAATTGTACACACTAGGGTTTCATTTTAGGTCAACATTAGGGTTGCATACTTTGCTTTTATAAAGCAAATCATCTCATTGTAATATTGAGATTCTCATAATGCATTTTACACTTTGAGGTTTACAGAACTTCTTGTTTGTTCTAAATGTCTTTTGCATGTGACAGGTGATTGCATGCAGGTGATCTTGGTTTTCTAACAAGCTCTTCTTACTCAAGAAGATAATAGGGATACATATTATTCTATAGAAGAACAGTAGTAGGTAAGTCCAAATTCACCCAGGTACTCTTCCTCCCCCACAAGTATCAAACATTACTCCTCCACCACCTTCACCATCTCAACAATAAGCAATGGATAATCCTATTTTGGATCATAATCCTAATTCTACTCTTCATGCATTATCACCTAATACTAAAAGAATATTAACTCCTCCATGGCTAAAAGAATATGTAGGAAGGAAAAGAAAATATTCTCAATTAGTAGATCTTAGCTTGGATGTTGTGGAAACACTATTACAAGATATCCACCAAATAGAGAAAGTTCATAAAATGTCTAGAATAATGATGGAATCTTCTTCAAGTCATCAGTATATTTAGATTATGGATCCAATTGTAGATCAAAGTGAAGAAGAAGCCATTGAAGCATATTTTAATATCAACAGAATTGATCTTGGCTCATCTACACATGAAGGGGATATTAATAATGCAAAAATGTTAGTGCATGTTATGATCAAGAGATAGGAAGAGGAGAAAAAGACTAAAAAGAATTTAGAGGAATAGTTAGAGGTTTTAACTACTTATATCAAATCAATTATTGATACTATCACTCAACCTCTCGATACATCCATTGTGACTCCTACCAATGTGACTCTAGAAGGAATGCATATTGAAATTATTGATAAAATTTGTCAATATCAAGCCTATGATAGAGTAATAAAGACCTACGTAGAGAAAATAACTTTGAATGGGTTGATATATATAGAAGAGTCCCAATGAAATTATATGAAAACATTTTGGCAAAGAAAAATGACATCAATTCTGAAATTCATCTCATCAAGAAAGAATAATGTGTATTGATGGTGATTGTCAAATATCTACAAGAAATAGTCAAGATGCATGTACAAAATTCTTAGTCTCACAAGGGGTTATTAATCAACCTAAATAAAATGAAACAGTTAAATGGTTGAAACCAATCGAATGGAATATTTTGGTAATCAACCAATTGATCATAGCATGTGATTCAATGTTGATGGATATTAGCGATATCCATCTTTTAGTAGATGTTAATATCCTTGATCAAAATGAAGTCAAATTAGCTAAAGAAAAAGTAGTAAAAAATAACTTTAAATGGTTAATCTCAAATGAATTATTTAAGATGTCACGGATGGAAATAACATGGAAAAATTATGTAATTTGTTTGCATGCTTAAGTTCTTTCTGAAAATAAATTATTGAATTTCTCAAGAAGATGCAAGAAGCTAGTGAAACAATGTCTACATGAAAAATTTGTCTTAGCACCATGATCATTCTGAATGGGAAAATTATGACATCCATAGTAACCAATTTCAGAAATTATAAAGCTAAGATGGCTCCTCCTCAAACAAAATCTTCAACAAATAATACAAACAATGATTAGGATCAAGAAAAAGATAAAGGCAAAGAAAAGGGATTAGGATCAAGAAAAAGATAAAAGACAAAGAAAAGGAAACTCAAGCTTAATATTTTTCTCTTGTATTTTTGTTGAAAAAGTGACTTAAAATTCCTGTTGTAATTATAAAATACTTATTCTCATATTAAAATCAAAAGAATAAATTTTATTTTATTTTATTTTCCCTTTTCAAGGAACAATTGTAAATCAAAAAATTGTTTTAGTTGTAAAGCTATATAAGCTAGAGGAAAGAAAGAGAAAGGATCTTCTTTTCTCTATATTTTCTCTTTCATTGTAAAACGAAATTTATAAGCTAGAAAATAAAGAGAATTTAAAAGCAACCAACATAAATCAAATCAAACCTAGTCTATAAACTCCACTACAAACCTCAAAAAGTACTAATGTTGATTCACCTTGAAGGTATGTGGATGCAATATTTGTAGCATAACACCTATGAAATGACTAATTGATGGATTTGATCTTGATAGAATGAACTTGCTTAGATGTCATTGAATGAGTAAAATGATGAAAATGATTGACTTTACAAACTTTTGAGTGAGATAAGGATTAGGATGAAGGTGATGACCTGAGTTAATTGTAGAAGTTGAGTAGTCAACTCAACTGCAAATTAGAAATTTGTCATTTTGAATTATGAAGAGAAAAATGAATTATTTAATTTGATTGATGGATAATTGTGCACATAAACTATTGGTTATGGAGCTTGATATTATTTGTTCTAAAGCTCATTTCAATGTGAGTGGTGTGGAGGGGGTACCCCCCCTTACAGGGTCTAATGGGGCCATCACCCCAACAGGGTGTCTAGGGGTCACCCACCTTAGTAGGGGTTCAAGGGAGCACCCTCGAAATCCACATTATATATATAATACCATTTATTAGTAGGTCATAGATCTAACAATAGATATTTTTTTGTTTTTCTTTCCTAGAAGGCAACCCCATTTTATGATGGGGTGTATTATAGTTGAGTATTATATTGTATTGTGTGAGGAGACTATGATGGAGAGAAGAAGAAGTTACAACAAATGTGTTGTAGGTTGTATCCTTTCATTTTGTTGGATGAAATAAAGGAAGGACTGGTTGTTTCTCCATTGATGTGGTCCATATTGGGTGAACCACGTATATCTATGTCTATGTTTTTGTGTTATTTTATATAATTTTACTTTTTACATTCATTTTATTGTATATTGCTTTTCCATCCTATTGGACTAACAACTCCTATTAGAGTTGTACATTTATTTGGCTAAACTCAAAAGGAGGGTTCCTAGTTTGAGTGGGATCAATGATAGAAGAAGGAAAGTTTAGGGTTGATAAGTTCAACGACCAAAGCTATCAACTATGGAAGATGCAAATGGAAGACTATCTATATCAGAAATAATTTTTTTACTGTTGGGAAAAAAAGAAAAGAAGTCGGCGAATATGAAAAATCAAGAATGGGAGATTCTTGATAGAAAATCACTAGGAACAATAGGGCTGTGCTTGATAGTGTCGATGGATTTCAACATATCAAAATAAATGATAATGGTGGATCTGATGTTGGCATTTGCTAAAGTGTATGAAAAACCCTCAACTTCCAACAAGGTATTTCTTATGAAATGTTTATTTAATATGAAAATGTCTAAAGGTGGGTTTGTCGTTGATCATTTAAATGAGTTTAACACAGTCACTAGTCAGTTAACTTCTATAAATGTAACATTTGATGATGAGGTTAGGGCTCTCTTGATTTTGTGCTAATTTCTAGAAAGTTGGAATAGCTTGGTCATGGATATGAGTATTTTTTTTTTTTTGGTTCAAGCACTTTAAATTTTGATGATGTTGTTGGTGTTATCCTTAGCGAGGAAATGCGAAGAAAAAGCACAAGTGATACATCAAGTAATGCTTTAATTGTATAAAACAAGGGAAAACAGAGGGGGAGAGGAAAGAGCTCAAGAAAATGTGGGAAGTCTAAGAAGGACATATCTAAATCCAGAGGAAGGCTGGAGTGCTAGCATTGTAAGAAGAAAGGACACTTGAAGAAAAATGTTGGTCTCAAAAGGGAAAACAAGGAGATGGACATCAAGAAAATGGTAAGGAAGAAAATGTAGAAGGTGAAGTGTTGCAATATGCTTTGATCCTTTCATTAGATAATATTACCGATTCTTAGGTGTTAGACTTAGGGGCTTCTTTTCAAGCCATGCCCTAGAAGAGATATTTTCTAGACTATGTTCAAGGTGATTTTGGATAGGTTTATTTAGGTGATGATGAACCATGTAAAATTTTTGGAAGGGGTAAGATACATAGAAAACTACCAAATGGAAACCAATGGTTGTTGAAAGAGGTAAGAAATGTTCTTGATTTGAGAATAAATCTAATTTTAGAATGACAACTAAAAATTGAAGGTTGTAAAGTTATATTTATAGAGAATTGGTGGAAAGTCACTAAAGGATCATTAATAATAGAAAAAGGAGAAAAGGTAGGTACACTGTATTTATGTAATGGTAATTTTGATTTTTTATTCCCTTAGCTTCTATAGGAATAGATACAGCATTGTGGCATTATATGCTTGGGCAAATAAGTGAAAAGGGGATGAGGATTATCCACTCAAATAATTGGTTGCCAAGTTTGAAGCAAATTTATTTGGATTTTTGTGAAAATTGTGTTTATGTAAAATAGAAGAGAGTTAGATTTCTCAGAGTGGGGAAGGAAAAGAAGAGTGAAAATTCAGAGCTTGTGCATTCAGGCGTATGGGGACCAGCTCAGGTATCATCTCTCAGTGGCTCTTATTATTGTGTTACTTTTATTGATGATGCAACTAAAAAATGGGCTTATTTCATTCAAATAAATTTTTATGTCTTTGATAATTTTAAGAAATGGAAAGATTTGGTTGAGAACAAGATAGGAAATAAGTTGAAGTGTCTTAGATTAGATAATGGAGGTGAATACTACATAAAGTAGTTTTATATTTATTTCTCATGCCATGGGATTTGTAGATAAAAGACAATTCCAAGAACACCAAAAAGGATGAATAAGAAAATCATGGAGCATGCAAGGAGTATGAGATTGCATGAAGGATTACCATTACATTTTTGGATAAATGTTGTAAATAGTATTGTTTACTTAATAAATAGAGGGATTTCAAGTTCCCTAGATGGTGGTATTCCAAAGGAGGCATGGATAGGTAAAAAGGTAAACTACTCATTTTTGAAAGCTTTTGGTTGTGAAGCATTTATCCATATTGATATAGAAAATAGAACAAAGCTCGAGGCAAAATCCAAGAAGTGTACTTTAATTGGATATGGAGTTGATGATTTTGGTTAGAATATAGGATTATGAAAATCACAAAATCATTAAAAGTAGATATGTGATATTCAATAAGGTCATGTATAAAGATCAATTGTAAGGAAAGAAATAAGAAAAAGGAAGGTATAATCAACCACAAGTCACTCTATTTTAAAGTATAACCAACAATAAAATAATCAATCAGATCATATAGGTTATTCTCAACCTAGCTTCTTCAATCAACAATCAAATAACATCCCTACCAAATAGGTTATTTCCAACCTAGGGTTTCCATAAAAATTAATGTTATGATCAAGTGACCACAAACAAATCATAAAACTTCTACATTCAGTAAGATTCAAATATTCACATGTTCACAATGTTCTCTATATTTGTATATTATATGAAGGACATTATCAGCTTGTGATGGGTTGATGCTTCTACACCCACAGTCCTCTTCACAATACGATTTTGGGTTACCGAAATGTGAGTCCTTCTTTAGGATTGCGTAAATAGAACCTTAATCATAAACAAGAGGATAACATAATCATAAAATGTGTTTTATCAACCTTATTGTTGAGTATGTTGGATGTTGTGGTTGTGTTTTTGATATGTGGTTGTCATTGATGTCAACACTATTAGCATTGATGATTATGAAGGTTGTATATGTCGAGGATATTGAGAAAATTAGAATAAATATGTTGCAGGCAGTCTATGAAGTTGTGATGATCAGAATGGTGGAAAGTTTTGTGCGTTGATATTCATAAGTCATGCATTAAAGGGTTTTTTGTTGAGCCTATCTAGTATGTTGTTCAAAATTTTTAGAGGTGTGCATCAAGATTGGAGAAAGTTATAAGTTTTTGAGTTCCTACAGTTATTTTGTTCCTATAGCAAGTGTTTCTAGAAGAAGAGAATGCAATTCTGGTAAATTAGGTTGTTGTGTATGATCCTGTGATGATCAGTGATGTTTCTAAATCGTTATCTATCATTGTGGTACATTCACATTGATCGGTGTGATCATGATCAAATATTTTCCGTTGTGTGTTCAAGTTTTCATGTTCTTGGTCAACATGATGGTGGTACGCATTGAGATTTTTTCATGAATTGGGCCGACAGTTTGTGTTCATCTATTATTTATTTGTGGTCGACAGAGTTGTTGATGTAAATCCATGTAGCGGATATAAAAGAGCGATAGTTCCTTCATTTTGAAGTGTGTGAGGTGTGCTCAATGAATGTATATGAAGTGTGAATGTGAAATGTGTGAATAAAGATCAGATCATTTGATTTCATAGCAAAGTGTGAATAAGATTGAGCGAAGTGTGTAGAAGTGTTTATGTGCCTAACCGGAACTATCATCGGGCTTTTGAAGAAGCTAATTTCTCAATTCAACCTCATCAGATGGATTTAATCTAATTGTTTTATGTAAGGCAATGAGCCTTCCTTTCTTAGCAGTGAGCTCTAGGCAGTGTGCCTGAATGCATGTGCAATTCCGTATTCATTTTGCATTATACTTCTAATAGGGTATAATCTTGTGGACTAACATTCACCGTGGTTTTTCCCCTAACAGGGTTTCCACGTATAAAATCTTGGTGTTCATGTGTTTCTGATGTGTTGTTGATTCATGATTTCACTGTTAATTATCAGATCTGAGATTAAAGGTTGATTAAGGCTAAATAAGTTTAAATTTTGTAACAACTGATTCACCCCCCCTCTCAGTTGTTTGTCCTTGTTTTGCTAACAATTGGTATAAAAGTGGGTTCCTCTGAAGAAGTTTAATAGATTGAGGTGATCTAAGATGGAATCATACAAGAAGGATAGTCCCAGATTCGATGGTACAAATTACTCTTTGTGGAAGGTCAAAACAGAGTGTCATTTGAAGTGCATTGGTGAACCTTTCTGGAAGATTACAAAGAACAAATATAATACTCCTCAGAATGGTCCCACTACTCCTAATGAGATCAAAGAAGTTGAAACTAATATTAGGGCTATAGAAGCATTACTAAGTGCTTTGACAGATTCAGATATGACAAATGTGATAGGTCTAAAAATAGCACATGCGATCTAGAAGAAGCTGGAGACATTGTATGAAGGAGATGCACAAGTGAAGATTTCTAAGCTAACAAACCTAAAAGGCAAGTGGGAGAACTTGAAGATGGGTGAAGATGAGAACATCGTTTCTTTAATGCAGAAGGTAAATGAACTAGTGATGGGTATTAGGTGTGCCGGTGGAATTATGGAAGAAGATGAGATTGTGGCGAAAGTGCTCAGATCAGTGCCTACTTCTTACAAAATGAAATCTCATGCTATTGAAGAACTCATAACAGTAAAAAATGTGACGAGAGAACTGTTGATTGGTAAACTATTTTCCTTTGAGTTGAGTGAATTTGGTGAGTCTACTCCTAAAACAAAATCTGCATTTAAAGCTATTGTATCCAGAAAAATCCAACAAAGATATGATCTGGGAGAAAGTTCCAAAAAGACATTCAAATATGAAGATGAGATGAAACAGATTGAATATGAAGAAAGAGAGCTAGAAGAACTGGAAGCATTGATTGTGAAAAGAGAAGCCAGAGGTCAAGGTAAGTATAAAGGAAAGTTGCCTATTAAATGTTTATGTTGTAGTAAGATAGGTCATTTTGCATCAAGGTGTCCTGAAAGAGTTTCTAAGTACAAACCTGACAAGTCTAGATTTCAAAAGAAATGTTATTATACTGAAGAAGGTGTTACTGATGATGAATCTGATAAAGAAAATGGAAATGAAGATGGATGGGTATTCATTGCTATCAAGGAAAATGGTACGGTGTCCACTGAATCTACTAACAATCAGAATATTAATAAAGCTCTTGCAGCCAAAATTGATGAAAAGGATGAATGGGTGATTGATAGTGGATGCTCACATCATATGACTGGTGACAAAAGCAAGTTCATAAGCTTGGAAAAATATGACTGTGGTGTTGTAATATTTGGAGATAACAATGCTGGTGTGATTTGTGGCAGAGGCACTATTTCTCTTGGTGGTAAATATAATACTAATGATGTCCTTTATGTTGAAGGATTGAAGCATAATTTTTTGAGTGTTGGACAGATGGTAGACAAGGGATACAATCTTCAATTCAAAGATGAAAAATGCGGGATATTGGGAAGCTCTAGAAATGTAATTGCTTCAGGTACAAAGACAAGAGGTAACATTTTTCACCTAAGTGTTGCTAGTGAAAGTTGTTTAATTGCTCAAGTTGATGTAAGCTAGTTATGGCATAGGAGGTTGTGTCATGTGAATTTTGATAACATTGTCAAAGTAAGCTCCACTCAAGCAGTCAAAGATCTACCCAAGTTATTGAAGCCTACTAACACTATATGCAAGGAATGTCAGATGGGAAAGTCGACAATAATTTATTTTCAGAGAAAACAACATCATTCTAATGGAGTATTGGAGTTGGTACATACTGATCTATGTGGTCCATCTAGAATCAGAAGTCTACAAGGAGAAAGGTACTTTATGTTGATTATTGATGATTACTCTGGGATGATATGGGTTGCTTTCTTGAGAGGAAAACATGAAGCACTAGAAAAGTTCAAATGTTTCAAAGCTATGGCAGAAAATAAGACAGGTTTGAAGGTCAAATTCCTAAGATTAGACAGAGGTGGTGAATTCACTTCTTGGGAGTTCAATTCATTCTTTGAAGAACATGGAATCAAAAGACAGTTATCTCCTCCTCGGACCCCTCAACAGAACAAAGTTGTTGAAAGAAAGAACAGAACAATTCTAGATGTTGCTAGAACTATGATGTTGGAAGGTAATGTTCCTCATATCTATTGGAGAGAAGTTGTAAGCACTATTGTATACACTATCAACTGGGTAAATGTTAATGGAAATTATGGTAAGACTCCTTTTGAGTTGTGGTTTGTTTATAAGCCTACTGTTAAATATTTCAAAATCTTTGGAAGTAGATGGTGAGTGTCGCTACAATCCTCATCATTTAACTATAAATATCAATCCAAGGCAGTGTCCATGGCTATATGCAATAGGGAGAAGAAATCATTTGAATGCCATGTTTTTTTCTACAAACAAAATTGAAAGGCAACATGAAATAAAATTGCTAAAATCAAATCTATTCTAAGAGCTTGTAAATGGAATGCTTGAATCAAATCTATCCTAAGATACTTGTAAAAGAGAATACTGAAAATGTAAAGAGCTAGAAATGAAATGACTACTAAGAAATGAAACTACAAACAAAGAGAATTCTTGAATCAAATCTATCCTAAGAAACTTGTAAAAGGGAATACTGAAACTGTAAAGAGCTAGAAATGAGACTACAAACAAAAAGATTGTTACTAAAATACTGAACTATATTATTTTATAAACTCTTCCCCCATTTTATTTTTGATTACAATGAATTTATAGAATTCTTGTCTTCAACTGATCTGAAAGATAAACTTTATGATTGTGCAACCACTTGCTAGAAGATAGGAAAATGTGTTAAGAGAAAAAGATAGATCTTTCTTCATCTTGTTGAGTCAATATTCTTTGGTCGTCCAAAACAAATATGCCTAGTTTGTAGCCCTTAAACAAGCTCCAAAAAGGCATTTGACTGCTGAAAAATTCATGTCTTCCCATTGTGTATTGTTAAAGTTCATAAAACAACTCCTAGATGCTTGCAAAACGATTCAAACTACCCAAAATTGTCTCCTAGATATTCTCCATTTGTTTGCACAATCCAACAATTTTCCTTAACTCTTGGAACTACCTCCTAGATGCTCTCAACTTCTATCCAAGTCACCCCAATCTATTTTAATGCTCACAATTTCTACTTTTACAAATTCTGGAAAGGTTCCGGAGCAACCCGCGAATTCTGGAACAACTTCAAGTATTGTCCCACAAGTTCTGGAGCACCTGTCCACAAATTCCGGAGCAACATATTTTGGTGAATTTTTCTTTCAAACCACAAACTAGGTTTTCGTGAAATTTCATGGGTTTTGTCACCATATTGTCTTTGAATTTTGGACCAAAAATCTCCAGAACCCAGATCGTAATTTTTAAGATATGATGAAATCTTTAACTGCTGCAACTAAAAATATATTACTTTCATCATCATGCTCAGTCTTGATAACTTCATAATTAGGAAAAATATACATTTTTACATGGCTAAAACGTGAATCATTATTTTGTCTCATCATTAGATGTTATATCAAGAGAGATGAAGATATTGACAAGTTTGATGCTAGAAGTGATGAAGGAACCTTTTTGGATTACTCTACTAAGAGAAAAGCCTATCGGTGCTACAATAGAAGACTGAAGAAAATGGTTGAAAGTGAAAATGTCAGAGTTGATGAAGATACTGTTAGATCATCCAGATATTGTGGATATGATTCAGATGACCAACATGGTAGTACTGATAATGGAAAGACTACTCAAACACAAAATCAAGCTCAAATTGTTTCGGTGAATCAAGAGAATCATGAAGGAGAAGCTAGTGGAAGTGCAAAAGAGAGAACAGAAGAACCAGAAGTTAGAGAGAATCCCAAAGTTCCAAGGTATGTAAAGCTAAATCATTTTGAAAATCAGATTATAGGTGTAACTCAGATTTTTCAGAATTGTGGAAGATGCTAAAGCTGCACAAGATTAAACATCAATTCTAATCTAAATAAAATAACAAATAACGATAAGTAAGCATGATTAATCTAAACTAATAAAAACTAGAATGATCTCACCGAATATGCAAATACTTCCTCGATTTATCTCAATCGCCCTTCTCCATCTTGTTGTATTGTTATTCTTGCCCTCAAATATTTGTGTGTTTGAATGCAAGCATAACTTCGTCGAGTGTCTCAGCAAAATATCGAAGATTGTTTCTCTTCTCAAAAGTGTATGATTTCGAGAGGAGGAATAATGATAATGACAGGCCATTTTATAGATTTTGTGTTTTCAAATGATCAGCTCCGATTGAAAGAGAGATCGACGGATGAGATTGATGAATGCCATGCGATGAGTTATGTGACAGATAGAACGCGAGTTAGAATGTAAGTTCAACTGCAGGTAAAGACTAATTTTAGAACATGAGTTAGAACATGAGTTCCAATCTTCATCTTCAAAAAAATAAAAGAAATAGACTTTGTATGCAAAAGCCAAAGTTAGAAGTTGGAGAATAAATGCATGATAAATGCATGTGAATGCAAACTTTGAGTTAGTTAATTAAATAAAGATATTTAATTAATAAATATAGATCATGCATATGAGTTGGAACTAGTTAATCGACTAGTTGTGACGGAGAGTTCTCTCATAGAGATAACTCGAGTCAGACGATAAGTGCATGTAAGAGATAACTGAATGTTAGAGGAATGTGACATAATTAATTAAATAATGAATTAAATGTTAATTTAATTCAACATTCGAAATATGAGACTTTTAATTAAATAAATAAAGTAATTTATTTAATTTGGCTGTTGAAAAGGATAAATGAATAATTAAATAATAAATATTTAATTATAGATGAAAAGGGGTTAAATGAATAATTAAATAAAGATATTTAATTATAGTTGGAAAAGTATGATAAAGGGGAATTAAATAATAAATTATTTAATTGATAGATAAAGGGGAAAGAATTAATTAGTTCGCAACATAATTAAATAAATATGATTTATTTAATTAATTAAGTTGAATAAAGGATGATTATGAATTAATGAATTAATTAAAAAGGGTATTTAATTAATAGAGGAAATATGTGTTAGAAAGGCAATTAAATAAGTAACATTATTTAATCAAGACGATGGACTATAGAAAATTATGTTGAAATGTGATGTTCGCAGGCCTAGACCAATTTTAGGTATCTACAGTTTGCCCCTCTTTGATACAATGTTGGCACGATGTTGTGTCAAAGAAAATATGCCCCGGTCGTGCCCCTGTATGAAACACGTTAGGGTATGCCCTAGTGAAAGGGAGAATGACGAGGAGGTAGTGGTATGCCCCCTCGAGAGGATAGGCGGGTTTGAAGAACATGAGTGTGCTCTCCAAATGGATAGATAATGGTGGTGAAGATGTAGAAAAGAAGAAATGTTAGCATGGATGATTTCAAAATGTTAGTAAGAAATAATTAATGTTGGTTAATTTGAGAAAAAGACATAATCTTCAATATATTGCCAAATACGCTATACTTGCTTGTTATCATCATTGGGCGGGACATGACACAAATGGATGGTACACACTATGATATGAGATAGACCATAGTGTACAAAGTTATCCACCTATGAAAAACAGACAGTCGTAGACAAGGAGTGTCTTAACTCAGACTAAGGACAAGATGCCCCAGTCGTTTGGTCAAGACAAACCACAGACAACAGACAAATAAAAGACAGGTTATGAGACATCATTGCTCCTCTAAATCTGTGATAGGACATCCTTGAGGAAACTAGTAACATGACTCAAAAACCAATGTTAAAAAGACAGTTGACAGACAGCAGCCAAAGAAAAAGAGTCATGAGACATTGTTGCTTCTCTAAATCCTTCAAGGGACATCCTCGAGAAAGCTAGTAACAGGATCTTGCACAAATCAATAAAAAGATAAGACAAAATAAGATATAAAGTCATAAAGCCAAATAAATGTATTCGCCAAAACTTGATCTTGTGGGATTTTTTTGATGTTGATGTTTGACATAGCGTAATGTGAGAGAATGACACATACCGCATAAGATGTTTAGTCTGGTTTCGACTTGGTGACTTTTGTATAAGGCATGACAAAGCCTGGTTTTAGTAAGACACGTGCCGTATAAGACATTGGAGTCTGATGACGTTGAGGTAACAAGCCACATGAGACTATGACAATTTGATGACGTCTGTTGACAAGAAAGACATATCTTGCTAAGACATGGGTTGATCGCTTTGACAATGTGTTTGATATTGACTTGATGACAAGTTGAGTGTGTGTGTGTAGACAGTGTATGACATGAGATGATACCTCAAACTATGATATGCAATGTGTGTGATAATGATAGTGAATGAACCCTATTGGACTGACCTAGTGTGGTCTCGGGAGCTCATCAATTGATTAGCCTTGCCTACGTTGTACACGCAGAGACCTCGTAGTTCGACACGACTAATGACTTTGTATATACAAAGCGTCATGATTTAAATGTGTGATACATGACAAACCTAGACCGACAGACTTAATGCCTCGGGGGCACATCGATTAATGGCCTTGCCTACGTCCCAGTCGTAGAGGCAACGTAGTTCGATTATGTCTACGACTGACTTAACATGACCAACTTGACATGATTGACTAGATATGACTGACATGACATGATGGACTAGATAGGATTGACCTGACTCTGTTTTTGGGATTTTCTGACATTTTTCTGATTTTTTTGGATTTTTGATGTTTTCTAATGTTTTTTGTTTTTTTTCAGGACATTTTCTGATGGTGCGATGCTATGTACAAGGCGTTCATGGAATAGAACAAGGATTTTCCCCCAGTCAGGAATAAGACTTGCGAGATGGAGTGGATAATGTGACGGAGTGGGACGTTAGATGTCAATCGTTCCAAGCGATGGATAGGACAACCATTTATTATGAGTGATGGGGGAAAGTCTGATTGGAATGATGGTAGACGAAAGAGCGAGCTTGACTACACATGGTGCCTGTTTGCTAGGTTTTTACCATGGTACTTATCCCTAGCGCCACCGAAGTGGTTTTCACTATAGGACAGATTATTTCCCTTTACTTTTTTGATTTTCGAATTTTATTTTATTTTTTATTTTTCAATTTTTTTTTGTATTTTCTAGATTAAGACACGGATTCTCAGAAGCTAAGCATAGAACCTCTTTAGATGCAAACTGTTGATAGGTGACAAAAGCGGATCTCCTTCAGGAGTAGATAGTTGGTACGCTCCTGACCCAAAGGCTTCTGTGACAATGTACGACCCTAACCAGTTAGGCTCAAACTTTCCTGGTTTCTCTCGTTCAGCTTGGTTCTTCGGATTCTCCATTAATACCAGGTCACCAATGTCAAAATATCTATTGAGAACCTTCCTGTTGTAGCTCCGACGAAGACAATTCTGATATGCTTGCAAATGATCTAATGCTTTCTGTCTTCGTTCATCCAGTAATTCAAGCTCTTGTAGCCTAGAGACACGGTATTCTTCATCATCGACATGACCCTTCAAAGATACCCTTAGAGAAGGTATTTTGACCTCTATAGGAAAGATAGCTTCGGACCTGAATACGAGGGAAAATGGAGTGGCGCCGGTGGGAGTGTGGATGCTTGTGCGGTAAGCCCATAAGGCAGGATTAAGCTGTAGGTGCCAGTGACGACCAGTGTCATTGACAGTCTTTTTAAGGATTCTAACAATGGTTTTATTAGATGCCTCAACTTGGCCATTACCTTGTGGGTAATACGGGGTGGAAAAATGATGCTTGATGTGGAATTCTTCACATAAATGGCGTACTTCTTGGTTCTTGAATGGGCGGCCATTATCTCTGATTATGGATTGTGGTACACCATACCGACAAATGATGTAGTTCAGAATAAACTTAGATATTTGGGTGCCAGTGATGTAGGTCATGGGAATGGCTTCAATCCACTTGGTGAAGTATTCGGTAGCGGTAATGATGAATTTGTGGCTGTTGGATGATGGTGGGTGTATCTTACCTATGAGGTCGAGTCCCCATTGGGCGAAAGGCCATGGTGAAGTAATCGGTCGAAGCTCCTGTGCTGGCGCTCTTATCAAGTCTCCATGTATTTGACATTGTCTACACATTTTCACAAAGACATATGAGTCTTTCTCCATAGTAGGCCAATAGTAACCTAGTCTCATAATCTTATGGGCTAAGGTTGGACCACTCGAATGGGATCCACATATACCCTCGTGCACTACTCGCAAAGTTGTTTGTGCTTCTTCAGCGTTGAGACATCTCATTAGGGCGTTGTCTAAGGTGTGTCTATATAGGGTTTCTCCGATGATGGTGTACTTGGCGGACTTATGGATGAAGGTTCGATGTTGGTTATTGAACAAGTCTTGAGGTAAGGTTTGATTTGTTAGATAGTCAAATATTTCTTTATACCAAGGAGATGTAGGACCAACAATGGTACACACCATCATAGTATCGGGGATATCGTAAGCAGGGACCAACAGCTGTTCAACCAGAAACTTGAACTTAGGCACGTTACTCAGAATATCCAACAAGGAACCCATGGTTGCCATAGCATCTGCAACTCTATTTTGAATGCGTGGTATTTGTTGAAAAGTTATGTCCTTGAAATATTGTTTGAAACTATCAGCCATTCTCTTGTAAGGGGCAAGCTTCTCAGCCTTAGTTTCGTACTCATCATTTACCTGTCGGATTACCAGTTGAGAGTCACCAAAGACATGTAGGCTCTTAATGTTCCATTGTGCTGCCATTTTCAAGCCTGTCACTAAGGCTTCATATTCTGCTATATTGTTTGTACAAGGGAAAGCAATCCTGAATGATTTGGGAATGGTATCACCTTGAGGTGTGACAAATAAGACACCAGCTCCTGAACCATGATTTGTATGTGACCCATCAAAGTACAATTTCCAGTCGGTTTTAATGTCAATGTTGAATAGAAATTCATCTAGAAAATCTGCCACTAAGGGATGATCTGCTTTTATAGGTGCATCAGCTAACTCATCTGCAATCACCTGTCCTTTTATAGCCTTCCTCTCGACATACTCAATGTCATACTCACTAAGTATCATGACCCATTTAGCCAATCGGCCTATTAAAGCTGCCTTACTTAGAAGGTATTTGAGTGGATCAATTTTTGCAATTAACACTGTTTGTCGATTGAGCATGTAGTGCCGAAGTTTTTGGGTAGCAAAAACTACTGCAAGACAGGCACGTTCTATGTTGCTGTAATTCAATTCATAGCCCACTAAGGTACGACTGATGTAATAGACCGCTCTCTCATGACCTTGATCATCTTTTTGTGCGAGAAGAGCCCCTAATGTCGACTGAGTTGCTGAAATATATAAGATCAAAGGCTTTCGTTCTGTAGGTGGCATTAAGACTGGTGGAGTTAACAAATAGTCCTTGATTTGTTGGAATGCTTCCTGGCATTTAAGCGTCCACACAAATGGTACTCCTTTCTTGAGTAGATGTTGAAATGGATGAATCTTATCTGCCAGTTGTACTATGAATCGCCTAATTGACTATAGTCTGCCCTGTAGAGTTCTGAGTTGTCCTATGCTGACTGGAGGAGGCATTTCTATGATAGCTCTTACCTTCTTTGGATCTACTTCAATGCCTCTTTGAGAGATGATATACCCTAACAGTTTCCTCGATTTGACTCCAAAGACACACTTCTTCGGATTCAGCCTGACATTGTAGTTCTTTAGCCGTTGGAATATCTTATTTAAAACCTTTAAGTGAGCTTCTCTTGTTTCTGATTTTACTATAATGTCATCGACGTAATCTTCCATGAGAATGTGTACAAAGTCATGGAAAATTGTAGTCATTGTGCGTTGGTAAGTAGGTCTTGCGTTCTTAAGCCCAAAAGGCATAACGTTCCAACAGTATGTGCCCCATGGACATGTGAAAGCTGTCTTATGTTGGTCTTCAATTGCTATTTTAATCTGGTTGTATCTCGGGAAACCATCCATGAGGGATAGCATCTCATACCCCGCTGTAAGATCCACTATCATATCTGTATTCGGCAAAGGGAAGTCATCCTTAGGACACGCCTTGTTGATGTCTCTAAAGTCTGTGCAAATTCGAATGCCCCTAGTTGGTTTAGTCATGGGTACAAGATTCGATATCCAATCTACATAGTCTATTGTCCTTATGAATCCTACATCCAAGAGTTTCTTTAGTTTTGTCTTGACCAATAGAGCAATCTGTGAGTGCATTTTTCTTAACTTTTGTTTGACTGGTTTGATGCCTGGCTGCAATGGTAAATGGTGCAATATTAGATCTGGATCCAGCCCAGGCATGTCAGCATAGACCATGCAAAGTTTATCTATCTCTTTTGGAAGAAATCCTTAAACTCAGGTTTTTCTGTCTCTGTTAAAGAAGCTGCAAAATATACCATCTTTGGATTCTCTTTTGTACCTATGTTGACTGCAACTGATTCTTCTACTAGCATCGGTGACTTTTCCTGTTCAACGGGGAGAATATTTAAACTCTATCCTTGGGTGCCTCAGGGATGTTTTCGCCCTTGGATACGTCCTTTAGTTTGACTTTTTCTTCGTCCAAAGGTGCCTTTCGGTTTTCACCTAGGGACTCATCATTGTTCTTTTCATTGTCTTTTTTCTTTTTATCCTCATTTTTGTGACTAGAGGTGTAAATAGACTCCCCAAAATATGCTTTATCGTCCAAGTCTATGGTAAAACCAGCTTTATGATCCCCTCGTGGTATGCCTTCTCGAAGTCCCATGAACTCAACAATTGCTTCGTCGTTCTCGAATGTGTCTAAGATAGGTGTACCTTGTTGATCCCAGTCTATAAGTTCGGGATATATGAGGGGCATGTCATCATCGGAGTTTTTAAAGGTAGCCACTGACAGGGTGAATAGTGAATGGTTGACATGGTCGCAGAAGTTCTGGACTAACTCTTGCTGGGTCTTTTCCTTATAGGTAGGTAAACGTTGATGTGGGACCATTGCCTAGGATAGGTCATTAGAAGATGGTGGTTCAGGTGCCCAAGATGCATGATCGAGTTTTTCCCAATAATAGATCTTATGCCATTCTTCTTTGGACAAATGTTTCTTAGGACAAGGACTAGATGGTTTGGGTATAGGTTTCACGTTTAGGTCCAATTCTCCAAATAGTGCGTCTATGTTCATGGTGTTGGTAGATGAAAGGGAATCCCATTCACCATCGCTTGAGTAAGGGGATTCATCAAAGATTGGAGGGTTGTTGTAAAATGGGGGAGGTGGATCATGAGATGTCTCGGTGTCTGCATAAGCACTCACTTCCTCTTGAAACAGTGACAAAGTACTAGGAAACCCAATTCTAAGCAGTTGACACCCTAGCCCTAAGTATTTCGGTCGTGGGTGGACAGTAATCGGTTTCGTCCTTCCATTTTGATGTAGCCCTAACCCACTGTGCCCGTCATAGCCTTCCTTTTGCATTATCTTAAAGCCTTTTCCATAGTGGTTCTTAGCTATTTGAATAGACAGGGAGGGGTATTCATGTTCTTCTTGATACAACCAGGAATCACCTTGGTCCACAATTTCCTCGCTTAGCTCTCCCCATTTGATCAATGTCGTTGTAGGGGGAACATTGAATATGACTATTGACTGTATTCTATCTGCCATAGGTAGGCCATATGCCTTAGGTGGAATCAGTTGACTGACACAGTATGATGCCTTTATACGATACTCGCCAAAGCCCTTGTCTTGGATTTCAAGTTTAGGAGTAGTTGATGGAGGTGTGAATGATTTGGACTTAGTGAGATGTGATGAGTCAATGTATTAGGATGAATTGGATGATGAAACTTCTTGATTAACTGGTACTTGGCGTTGTGGAATTCCCTTTAGGCTTGTACAATATTGAAACGGATCTGGATCACCATCAATAGTGATCTCGGTGCCATTATGTGGAAATTTGAGACATTGGTGATACGTTGAAGGTACAACTTTCATTGCGTGTATCCAAGGTTTACCTAACAAATTGTACGGAAGAGTGAGATCCAAGACTTGGAAGCTGGTGTTCATGATTGCTGGACCAATTCTGATAGGGAGTGTGACCTCTCCTTTGGATGATCTTTCCTCATCATCGTAAGCCTTGATGACTATACTCTTAGAGGTATCTATGCAATCTTCTGAGAATCCTAATGCCTTAACCAATTTTAGGGTACATAGGTTCAAACCTGCTCCTCTGTCTACCAAGACTCGTTTGACTTTGATTTCATGGACTAAGACTTCAAGATGTAATGGGTCATTATGATCAGATTTTTCTGTCGAGTAATCCTATTGGGAAAATGTAGCATGGTGCGAATTGGTTAAATATCCCACCATCTCTTCGAAAAAATTGACATCTAAATCAGTAGGGACAGTTGTGTTCTGCAAAGCTTTATCGAGAATGGCTCGATGCTCAGGTGATAAGGTCAATAGTTCCAAGATAGAATTTGTGCAGGGGTTTTACTCAATTGATCAAGAAGGTTGTACTTGAACTTGGAAGCTTGTGTAGATGGCTTAGAAGAAGGACCTGGAATAGTGATCTTGGTTCTGCGTGTGTTGACACTATATTCTGGAGGCTTCTTAATGGTGAAGGTATCGACATGCTCATCTGTAGCACGGAGGCTATTTATAATCTTTCCTTTTCCATGGTCAAAATTGGTGTTTGCATAATTGGTTGATGGATCGGTCTTAGGTCCCGAACCGAAGGCTTTTCCTTTTGTGTGGTAATGTAATGGGTTCTTGAAGACCTTATGATCACTGTTCTTGGTGTTTTTCTATCCACCAACCTTTATGGTTCCGTTCTCCACAAAGTCTTGGATAATGCCCTTGAGTTGGCGACAATTTTGTAGGTTGTGTCCTTTTATTTGATGATATTCACAATGGCCCTTTTCATCCCACCAGGAAGGTTTAAATTGTCCAGGATCATATTCTCTTGGTTCCAACGGTTTGATGAGATTGTGTTTAATCAATTCTTTGTAAATAACCTCGATCGGTTGTCCTAGAGGAGTAAATTCACGTGTTGGAAATCTTCTTTGAGGTCATTGTTGCTATGAATTTGGGAGATAGTTAGTCATTTGATCTGGATTATCCATTGTGTCTTGATTTTGGTTGTATCCTCTCAGTGTGATAACTGGCCTTGTATGTATGTTTTTAGCATCGACAATGCCATCATTTGTAACATTCTTGTTTCTGGACCAGAATTGTCTTCTATCATTTGGCGCGTTTTGATTTTGGACAATAGGATTCCTACTTGGTACCTTTATTTCGCCTTTTTCAATAAGGCCTTTCTCAAGGATGATGCCTTTCTGTACCAAGTCTAGGAATGAGGTACAACAATGTACTCTTAAATCACTCCATAGTTTTGGATTGATGTTCTTTAGGAATATCGTGACCTTTTGTTTCTTTGGTATCTCAACTGGACATCTGCTAGCTAGACTTCTCCACCTCTGAAAGAAAGTGGTGAAAGTTTCACCATCTTCTTGTGTCGTGTGGCACAAGGTTGCTATTGTTATCTCATTGTCTATGTTGAAGGCGAAATGTTCGACAAACTTTTCAGCTAATTCTCCCCAAGAGCGTATACCATATGGTAGTTTAGAAAACCATTCCAGTCCTATCCCAACAAGGGTTCGTGGAAATAGTCTCATCAGATATGTGGGGTCATACGATATGTCCATGCATGCTGTTGAGAACTCCTTAATATGTTCTAGAGGATTATTTTTCCCATTATACTTAGGCAAAATCGGTATAATGTATCCATGGGGAAAAGGTGTCATGTAAAGCGCTTTGTCAAATGGACATGGACATAAGTCTTGTGCTGAGATAGTTCATTTGCCTGACATAGACATATTATCCATTTGTTGTTGGAGAGTTTGCATTTGATTCTGAAGGACATCGACTTGTGTCAAGGACATGGTGTTGGCGCTGTTCGGATCAATGTAGATGTTCTGATATGCCATGTTTTGTGACGGGTTGTGATTTGGTGAAGGAATATATCCCGTTTGAATAGTCCGTTGTGGGATAGGAATATATCCTGTTTGAATGGTTTGACTTGGTGGAGGAATATATGTCGTTTGAATGAGTTGACTTGGTGGAGGAATATTCCCTATTTGAATGGTCTGATTTGGGATAGGAATATTCGTACCCGCCTTGGATCTCTTACCAATCGTGTTGGTGCCAAAGGGGTTGGATGAAGTTGCTCCCGTCGTAAATTGTAAACCTTGTGTTATGTTGAAAGGGGTTGTGTTTACAATTGACGATGTCTGAGTTGGTATGCCAGTTGGTATTGCTGCGGTGATTTGGGGCATAGAACCACTTGATGTCACTATTTGCATTGGTTGGGTAGATGTCGTTTTCAATGTGTGAACGTCAAATCCTAGTGGTAGTGTGGCACCTTCTACTAGAAATTTTGCTATGTAGCGTTGGGGATCATTTGCCAAGCACTCATCCATGAAGGATGCAAATTCAGGATCTTGGACTGCAAACTCTATGTCTTCAACAAAGACTCGTCCATTGGCGTCACTAGTGACAAATTTATCAAGCAATGGTTTGTGTGGTTTGTTCTTCCTAGGTGGTTGAGTGCTGAAAGGATTGATAAACTCGTTGGGGTCTGCCATTTCTTTGTGCCTCTTTTGAGACCTTGTTTCAACCATAAAAAAAAGTTGCTCAAAATGGGGTAATGCAGACTATGCCTAAGAACTGATAATGACCTATTTCTATGTTTTTGGATTTTTTGGACAATAAGGATGTTGCTAAAATAATTTCTAGAAAGACGTATACTGAGATGATGTATGGTAAGACGGACAATATGTAAGACCTCGTGTAGACTATGATTCTAAAATGGGTATAACCTACCTCCTATGGAGTAAATGCATGCAAGGATTTGTTTTGACCAAGGAACCTGATTGTAGGACAAATGACAGTTGACAAGGTGAACTTTCCAAACTAGACTTGTTGAGCTGAAAAGATTCACTAGATAAGACTAAGGTGACTAGGTTCGATGAGTGTGACAAATCGGGACATGAATTTATCCAAAGACGAGGAAACTTATCTATGCTGTGATATGCAATTTCCTAGGGAGTATCTAGATGCATGCAACTTAGGATGACAATGACGAAGACGTGGATTGTAACTAAGATTTCCGAGGAAGTATCTATATGCATGTGACTTTGGATGACTATGACGAAGACATGGATTGTAACTAAGACGTCATAACCACCTAATGGATGCAAGATTTTTGAGAAAAATTTTGACAGTTTATGTTCGGACTCAATTTGCAGTTTTGATTGTTCTCTGTTAACAGGCAGATGTGGTTCACCTAACAGTTGCGGTGTTTCTTACAGTTGCAGTTCAGGATTTGATAGTTGTGGTGTTTCTTACAGTTGCGGTCTTTCCTATGACAATTGCGGTTTACCAATTCACATGCGTTTTTCCTATTCTGAACTCTAAAAAACTAGTTTTCCTGACAGACACTTGCGGTTCGGACTTTGACACATGCGACTCAGGATGTGATAGATGCGCTTCGAAACTTCGAGATTGTGAAAATTATGATAGACAGATGCGGTTATTCCCCTAACAGATGCGACTCGCTAATACAGATGCGGCGATTAAACTGACAAATGCGACTCTATTCCTGGCAGTTGAAATTTTTTTTCGAAAGTTGTTTGACTGACTTTGTTTGTTTGATCAAGATTTTGGCAAATACAACAAACAGCAAACACAGCATTCAAAGTATTTTTAGTTTTGTGATGAATCGACTGTTGAGACTCGAAAAACATTTACACCCTAGGCCTTTAGGACAGTACTTGTTGAATTCTTACTTGGATTTCTCCAGCTATGCATATTTACGGTGGATAATTAGTAGCTTGACCCCACTGGCTCCCGTCCACAGCATTCACTTATACGGGGCAGCCAAGCTACAGTACCCATGAATCTCCCATGGCATACTTTTCATCTCTACATGTAAACCGTAAAATTGTAAGACGGCTTCACAGGTCCGACCTGCTGCACCAACAAGTAGATAGGATTTTGGTAATTCTACAACAAAGCTTTTAATTCGGACATTCCATTCGTGGGACACTAACCAACGTCGGTGAGAGTCCATTTCTGTCCATCTCATCGGATTAGTGCGCATGATTCTTGGGGTTTCTCCAAGAATGCACTTTTGTATATCGGCTGGAAGTCGCTTGGCTATAGCGTGCTACCGGTCTGAGTCATCTTGGGGTGAGTACTTTTTCCCACCAAGACAGGCCCAAGTTCTAGAGTCAGTAACCATTTCTCTTACACCCAGGATCGCATGAATGTGCAAGGGGAGAGGATACTTCAATTACTAAATCGTGGGGTTATAAACTAACAATGCAGGCACGAAAAACACTGGTAAATTATTAAGCCCAAACGAGATTGTTTACACTACTAAGTAGAAGTTCATTTTAACCCACAAAACGATTATCTATCTACCAAAACAAAAAGCAGGCTAAAATGATAAAAGCATTAGGTCTTGCATGCAACTTTGTCAGTAGTTCATTGTTTGTCTTTGGTTTTTTGTATTGTCTTCTACGCTTCGTCCTGCAAATACTTGTTATTCCACCTTGACACAACTGAACCAAATATTAGCGAAAATCCAAATCACGAAAAAAAAGCGAAAATTGAAAAATAGATGCACGGAAATCGATAAAACAAATAAAAATCTTTACCAGCCAGATGCGGCTTTTGGAGCCACAGATGCGGTTCGAATGGTTGCAGGCGGATGCGGTCAATGGAGTGTCTGACGCGGTTTGAAATTTGTCAACTAGCAGATGCGGCGATAGACAGGCGGATGCGGCGAACGGCAGGCAGATGCGACGATTGACAGCCTGATGCGGTTTATGGCGTGGCAGATGCGGTTCGTAAGTACGGATGCGTCACTGTTTTTGACAGATGTGATTCACTGGATGGAAAACCTGCGAAAAAGAAACAAAAAATAGAAATGGAAAACGAAAAGATGTGCAGATTTTGAAGTGCGTTCACGTCGGGTTCACTAAATGTAACTCAGATTTTTCGGAATTGTGGAAGATGCTAAAGCTGCACAAGATTAAATATCAATTCTAATCTAAATAAAACAACAAAGAACGATAAGTAAGCATGATTAATCTAAACTAATAAAAACTAGAATGATTTCACCGAATATGCAAATACTTCCTTGATTTATCTCAATCGCCCTTCTCCATCTTGTTGTATTGTTATTTTTGCCCTCAGATATTTGTGTGTTTGAATGCAAGCATAACTTCGTCGAGTGTCTCAGCAAAATATCGAAGATTGTTTCTCTTCTCAAAAGTGTATGATTTCGGGAGGAGGAATAATGATAATGACAAGCCATTTTATATATTTTGTGTTTTCAAATGATCGGCTCAGATTGAAAGAGAGATCGACGGATGAGATTGATGAATGTCATGCGATGAGTTATGTGACAGATAGAACGCGAGTTAGAACGTAAGTTCAACTGCAGGTAAAGACTAATTTTAGAACATGAGTTAGAACATGAGTTCCAATCTTCATCTTCAAAAAAATAAAAGAAATAGACTTTGTATGCAAAAGCCAAAGTTAGAAGTTGGAGAATAAATGCATGATAAATGCATGTGAATGCAAACTTGAGTTAGTTAATTAAATAAAGATATTTAATTAATAAATATAGATCATGCATATGAGTTGGAACTAGTTAATCGACTAGTTGTGACGGAGAGTTCTCTCATAGAGATAACTCGAGTCAGACGATAAGTGCATGTAAGAGATAACTGAATGTTAGAGGAATGTGACATAATTAATTAAATAATGAATTAAATGTTAATTTAATTCAACATTCGAAATATGAGACTTTTAATTAAATAAATAAAGTAATTTATTTAATTTGGCTGTTGAAAAGGATAAATGAATAATTAAATAATAAATATTTAATTATAGATGAAAAGGGGTTAAATGAATAATTAAATAAAGATATTTAATTATAGTTGGAAAAGTATGATAAAGGGGAATTAAATAATAAATTATTTAATTGATAGATAAAGGGGAAGAATTAATTAGTTCGCAACATAATTAAATAAATATGATTTATTTAATTAATTAAGTTGAATAAAGGATGATTATGAATTAATGAATTAATTAAAAAGGGTATTTAATTAATAGAGGAAATATGTGTTAGAAAGGCAATTAAATAAGTAACATTATTTAATCAATACGACGGACTATAGAAAATTATGTTGAAATGTGGTGTTCACAGGCCTAGACCAATTTTAGGTATCTACAATAGGAGATAAGAACAAAGATGTGCAGACTAGAAGGAGAATTGCCGAAGAGTATTGTCTAATTTCCAAAACTAAGCCCAACAATGTCAATGAAGCATGTAAAGATGAATATTGGATGGAAGCAATGAAGGAAGAACTAATGCAGATAGAGAGAAATGATACATGGATTCTTGTTCCCAGACCTCAAGATAAAAATGTGATTGGAACCAAATGGGTGTTTCGAAATAAGTTGAATGAACAAGGTGAAATGGTCAAAACTAAAACAAGACTGGTATTTAAAGGATACTCATAGATGGAAGGTATTGATTTTGAAGAAAACTTTGCCCCTGTTGCCAAAATTGAAGCTGTAAGGTTATTTCTTGCTTATGCTACTTTCAAGAATTACAAATTCTATCAAATGGATGTCAAGTCAACATTTCTGAATGGTGAATTAGATGAAGAAGTTTATGTTGAGCAACCAGATGGATTTCAATTGACTGATAAAAAATACATGGTTTGTCGATTCAAGAAAGCACTATATGGACTCAAACAAGCCCCTAGAGCCTGGTATGCTAGATTGGATAAATACTTGTTGAAGCTTGGATTCAATAAAGGTACTGCTGACATCAATCTATATTTCAAGATGTGTCAGGATAAAGAGTTGATTATTGAAGTCTTTGTTGATGACATTTTTTTTGAAGGTCATGATGACTTATGCATGAAGTTTGTTGATGAAATGAAAAGTGAGTTTGAGATGTCAATGATTGGAGAGCTGAAATTCTTCTTAGGATTGCAAATTACTCAGTTAGAGGATGGAATCTTCATATCTCAGTCTAAATATGTAAGAGAGTTATTGAAAAAGTTTGGCATGGAAGACTCAAAACCAGTTAGTACACCCATGGTAATTGGATGCAAGTTAACACAGAATGATGATTCTCCTAAAGCTAATCAAACAAGGTACAGGTCAATGATTGGTGGATTACTCTATTTGACTCAGACTAGACCAGACATTATGAATGTTGTATATATGGTTGCTAGATATCAATCTGATCCAAAGGAATCACATGTGACTGTAATAAAGAGAATTTTCAGATATTTGAAAGGAACAATTGACTTTGGTCTTTGGTATCCTAAGGATGATGATCTAACTTTGAATGCCTTTACAGATGCAGATTGGGTAGGAGATGTGGATGATAGGAAAAGTACAAGTGGTGGTGCATTCTTCTTTGGGAAGAAGTTGGTGTCTTGGCTAAGTAAAAAGAAGAATTATATTTCTTTATCTACTGCTGAGGTGGAATATATTGTTGTTGCAAATAATTGTACTCAAGTAATGTGGATGAAATAGATGCTAAGAGATATCAGAATTGAGCATGATGAGTCTATTGCTATATTTTGTGAAAATTCAAGTGCCATAAACATTTCTAAGAATTCGGTGCTACATTCAAAGACAAAACATATATCTATCAAATATCACTTTTTGAGAGAAAGTGAGTGATAAAGAAGTCAAATTGAAATATGTGCCCACTAAAGAACAAATTGTAGATATCTTCACTAAATTGTTGCCTAAGGATACTTTTGAGTATCTCATAGGCAAGTTAGGGTTGATTTCCCCTCCTAATCTGAACTAAGATGCAAGTCTTTGCATCAATCTGTGCATTCATAGTCATATCTTGTTTCATATTGATGTTGTGGTGGCTGCTACTCAGGGGGAGTAATTAGATGATTCAGATATGTGGTTCAGCACTTGTGTACCTTTGCCATTGATGTCAAAGGGGGAGAAGGGTAATGTTAAAAAAACCTTTAAGGAAGAAAAGGGGAGAAGAGTAATGTAAGAGGGAGAAGTACAGTATGAGAAGAAGGAGACAGTTTGAGAAGAGATAGTTGTGTTTATGGTATTTTTCACATCATGTGTTGCCATCAATGCCAAAGGGGGAGATTGTTGGATGTTGTGGTTGTGTTGCTGATATATGGTTGTCATTGATGTCAACACTATTAGCATTGATGATTTTGAAGGTTGTATATGTCGAGGATATTAAGAAAATTAGAATAAATATGTTGCAGGAAGTCTATGAAGTTGTGATGATCATAATGGTGGAAAGTTTTGTACGCTGATATTCAAAAGTTGTGCATTAAAGGGTTTATTGTTGAGCCTATCCAGTATGTTGTCTGAAATTTTCAGAGGTGCGCATCAAGATTGGAGAAAGTTATGAGTTTTTGAGTTCCTACAGTTATTATGTTCCTATAGCAGGTGTTTTTGGAAGAAGAGAATGCAATTCTGGTAAATTGAGTTGTTTCGTATGATCTTGTGATGATCAATGATGTTTCTAGATCGTTCTTTATCATTGTGGTATGTCTGTGTTGATCGATGTGATCGTGATCAAATATTTTCCTTTGTGTGTTCAAGTTTTCATGTTCTTGGCTAACATGATGATGGTAGCGTGTTGCGGATCCTTATGGATTAATTTTTGAATGCTTGGCATGCTCGAGGATGTTGATTTAGGTCTTCTTTATGTTGTGACTGACTTAGGTTGGTACGCATTGATATTTGTTCATGAATTAGATCGACAGTTTGTGTTCATATATTATTTATTTGTGGCCGACAGAGTTGTTGATGTAAATCCATGTAGCGGATATATAAGAGCGATTGTTTCTTCATTTTGAAGTGTGCGAGTTTTTCTCAATGAATGTATATAAAGTGTGAATGTTAAATGTGGGAATAAAGATCAAATCATTCAATTTCAGAGAAGAGTGTGAAGAAGATTGAGCGAAGTGTGAAGAAGTGTTTATGTGCCTAATCAAAACTGTCATCAGGCTTTTGAAGAAGCTAATTTCTCAGTTCAACCTCATCAGATGGATTTAATCTGATTGTTTTATGTAAAGTAGTGAGCCTTCCTTTCTGAGCAGTGAGCTCTAGGCAGTGTGCATGAATGCATGTGCATTCCATATTCATTTTTCATTATACTTCTAACAAGGTATAATCTTGTGGACTAACATCCACCGTGGTTTTTCCCCTAACAGGGTTTCCACGAATAAAATCTTGGTGTTCATGTGTTTATGATGTGTTGTTAATTCATGCTTTCACTGTTAATTATCAGATTTGAGATTAAAGTTTGATTAAGGCTAAATAAGTTTAAATTATGTAACAAATGATTCACCCCCCCCTCTCAGTTGTTTTTCCTTGTTTTTCCAACAGAGTATTGATATAACCACCAATTTTATACCCTAACCCTAGGGACAATATTCTATTCCTACTTTTTAGGATAAATAAGTAATCAATCAAATAAAGATTATCAATCAAGGTTTTCATAACATCGCAACCTAATAATGATGGCATTTCTATCATGTCACCTTTCTCGTTGTGTTACTAACCTCATTGTCCACAAAGGTTTACTTAGAATTTTAAATTAATAAAACACTTCAATATAATATCATCTTCTCAAGCCAAGCAATATCTATATAATCTTAACTTAATATAGTATCTAGTACAACATAGATAATCACTTAATCAATATATAAATTATACGTATATAACCCAATAACAGGGTTCACAAACAACTAGACTCATCAAACATCTTTCATACTTATCTAAAGAAGAATATAATCAAATTTATAATAAAGCATCTAAAATTTCTCTTTCAACTCAATTATTTATGACCAAGACAAATTATATAATGGAGTAGAAACCATCATGCCTATACTTAGAAAGCTCCAATTGACAATTCTAGACTTCCTAGCTCAGCCTTCTCCAAAATCAGCTTGCAACTCCTTTTAAACTCATCTTTTCACTAAGTTCTATCTTCCCTTGAAAAACTCTCACAATGCAACTCACTCTATCCTCTCTAAACTCACTCTCAAAATTCTCAATAACTCTCAACTCGGAACTGCAGCAGAGTAACTCTCAGAAAAATTAGAAAACAAGAATACAATTATGTGTCCCATAAGATGAACAATGCTTCCCTATTTATACAAAAACTTGAGCACTTCATGGCTACAAACAAGCTCACATTCCTGTCACTTTTCACACCTAAAGGGTCGACTCAGCTAACAGGATTTGAGGTGGCATATTTAAAATGATGACTAATTGCACATGCTTAGTCGGTCACTATATCCATATGACAGAAGAGTGATTAACTCAGAAATGCAAGGTTAATTTTTTTACAAGTCGAACTTTCTCAGCTAGCTTCTCACTTGACTATTTCTCATATTCTACTTTGCCTCATATGCTTGAAATTGTATGCAAAATAGACTTCTAAATGGTATGCACAATTCATAGTTTGACACCACACAATATATCATGCACCCTATTTATTTGGTTGTTGCTTGGAAAAGACCAGGTCAAAGCGCCTTATACATTGATATCCATTGTTATTTATTTATGCATTGTCCATGACAGCCTATGTGTTGTCTTTTTAAACCCATTTCTATGCACTATATACATGTTGGTATATGTGCATCAATAAGCTTTAAGTTTTGGTTAACTTTAATATATGTAGCACTTAAGGTCTATATGATATATCAATAACATTGCGCTATATTAAAAACAATGCGCTCTTACATGTACAATACGCTATGAAAGTATATCATGTGCTTCTCATAATAATGTATATATATCAACATAGTATATAATATAAATATATATATTATATATGTATATACCGTTACATATATATATATATATATTAATATATACATATAAGTAATTATATATGTATATACATATATACGTATACTAATATATAAGTATATTTGTTTACATAAACATAGTAATATACTTGTACATTAATATATGTATATTTTAATATACCTATATCATTACTTTAATATCCAACTCAAACACATATAATCCCCCTATTCGTCAGTTGACATATATTCATGAAATATATATATATATATATATATATATATATATATATATATATATATATATATATATATATATGTCTCATTTATCCAATTGACCTTCCCTTGCATAGGGGTTACTGAGGACATGTATATATATATATACATTCTATGTATATACTTCATTGACTGGTATATAAGTATGAACACATGAAGAAGGACTCCCACTCAAAATGAAGACTCAATCACATGGCCCTAGTCAAGAAAATCCAAAGGCTAAATCCACATACCAATACAAAACATACTCAAACCCTAACAGATGTGAGTGTGTGAAAGCTCGATTTGGCTCATTAAAGGGTTACCAGACCAAGCTCCTCTCTTGAGTGATACTCCCCCTCACGTACCTGAGCGCTCGACTTCTTCCTGCATCTAGCTTAATACATTACATAGTAGTTAGCCATTCATTATTAAATACATTAGCATCATAAAACATTTACATCATTAAATCAATAAAGTATTCATATCACAATACATATTCATATATCAAATTTCATTGATATAAAACATAATGATTCCTTTAAAAATAAATAACATCTTAATCCATATTTACATATTTTATTCACCTACTGAACACATTAAATCCATGATTTACATTTATCAACAATTCACTCATGAAGGTAAACGTAACTCAATAACTAAGAGACGGGGTGTAACATACTTCACCCCTTGTGAATCATCATCCCCGATGATCTAAAGTACAAAAATATATGGAAAAATTCAAATAAATATTTTTCTTTCAATTTTCAAAATCTTGTATGAAACAAGTAAATATCCAAATAATCTTTCCTCATAACACAACCCCTTGCAATCTCATCCTTCCTAGACCTTGCGAGGAGTGACTTTGTTAACCCTTGGAAATAACTTGTGTGCTTCCCACATACTTTCTCTCTCAAAGAGCCTATACATTATAATCATATTATCTCATGTGTACATCATAAGTATAATAGTAACTGTATACCACATGACACCTATACCATAGTGATTGGAAAAACATGTTCTCATTAGCTAACTCAATTATCCTTAGTGTAACCCAAATAGAAAAGGAATGTCAATGCATTGTGCACTACACCGTGGGTCCCATCCTTCCCTTTGGTCTTTACACTATCAGATAGCTCAAAATCCAAGACCATCCATCACTGACACAACCATTTACCTTACAATAATACTCCCCTTAGACACTTGTCAGTTCCGAGCATAATAATACCTGGGGCAGGAGCACACAGGCAGACAGGCGATCAACACCACCCAAAAATATTGTTGGTTTGGTTTTCTTCAAATTTTGGCTTGTTTGGTTCTCTTTTGTAGTGGCTAAACCTCTTAAATTTGATGCTTTAATGAGATATAGAGATTTGGTGGAATTTTGTCAAATGTTGTATTTGCAACTGCCTTGTTCGACATGTATGTGAAGTGTGAAGCATAACCAGGTACATAAACCATTTGACCTGATGCCACAAATAATACCAATTACTGGATAGCATAAATGGATTGGACGAAGACCATAGAATCATTCGAACACATAAGTTGGCAGGTGTAAATAAATTGACTTGGGATTTAAATGATGAATCGACAAGATTCATTTTAAAATTAAAGAGAAACCTAGGGTAATGTTTTCTTTTCTTGATTGGTTGATTTGTTATTCCTTAGTTCGATAACATTATGATTTGGAAATTTTTGAAATGAATGTTTAAAGATATCTTTGCATCTTAATTGAAGAGGTGGATCGGTGAAAAAAAAATAAAGGTCGTGTCACATGCTACAATGACATTTATTAAAATCTAAAAAATGATGAGGGGTTGTGTATGCACCATGTTGAAAAGAAATTTTAGATTAAAATATGATCAACACAAAGGGAAATGCCTCACATACCAATGTATTTTTGAAAAGCTGTGAAAGATTATGATCATTGAAATAGATAATGTGTTGCATAAAATTTTCATGTATTTGATTATATGAATGCATAATTGTTGTTGAATTGAACATTGTCATTGAGTTTATTTTATGCCAGTAAAAATCAAATTTGTGTGTTGCAATATTTGTATAGTTGTCATTGTTGTGTGAATTTGTGGAGACCTTAGCAAGAGGAAGTACCCTCTTGCGCCAATTGGTATCAGAGTGGCTAGTCTTGAGAGTAGAGAGGATCCACTAGGACCCACAGGTGTTGTGTCAACAAATCGTCAATCGGGAGGCAACTTGCACCTAGAGGAAAGTGTGTGAAGCGGTTGGAGAGAGATCAAGAGGGTTATTGTAGGTAGACAAGTCCTAAGTAGTAGGGAGCTTGAAGCCACAGAGAAAAATTTTTTGCAGATTGAGTGTGATGGCAGATTGCTTGAGGTGAGATTGCAACAAGAAAGATGGGTTGGGTCATGAGGAGACCCGTGCAGATACTATTTTGGGAATATATTGGGAGAAGTGGAGGATGATACATTTGAAAAGATGGGACAGATAGTTCATGAAGTAGGAAAGATCCAAACGAGAATAGACAAGCTAGAAAATAATATTGGTAGAAGTGAGAGGAAAGTGGTAAAGAAGAGCGAGAAGAAGAGCGAGGATGGTAGCCCAAGATGGGAAGAGGAAGAAGTGAGAGAAGCCCCTACCGATGCAGATGAATAATTTGCGGTAGATACATGCCATGAGGAAGGCATGAAGAGAGAAGAAGAAAGGGTTGATGTGGGAAGTGAAGAGGTCATAGCAGATGGCGAAGGTGAATCGGATTTGTTCACACAACTGTTGGCGATTGAGGAAGAGTGGATGTCAAAGCTTGATGTTGCGGTGAAAGGATAAAAGCAAAAAGTTGTAGCTATGAACGAAGATGAGGTAAATCCATTTTTTGATTTTATTTTGATTTCAAATGAGATGATAGAAGGTGATATGGATAAAGGACAAGAGCATGGTGTAGATGTTGTGTATTTGTTAGTAGAGATTGTGGAGGATGTTGCAAGATTTTGGTGGAGGTGGTCGGTTCAAGGTGGGTTTGAACCCATGGAGGAGGAGAAAAGAGTGCAGAGTATTTGGAAAAGGAGGTCGAGCTTTGGTGGACATGAGTCCACGAGGGGGAAAGGAAGGAAAATGTAGTGTTACTAGAGGGAGGTGGTTTGTGTTTTAGAGAAGTGTTGGAAGAAGTGAAAGAAATAGTTTTGGGGCACTTGATACAGCAATGGAGTTCACTGCAAATTGTTTACAATCTCAAAGAGTGATTCCATCACTCAACTCCACCATTGTGAGCCTATGCTCACAATCTTTCTACCCGGTGTGTCTAGTGCAGGAGCACACGGACGGATAGGCGATCAACACCGCCCAAAAATATTGTTGGTTTGGTTTTCTTCAAATTTTGGTTTGTTTGGTTCTCTCTTTGCAATGCCTAAACCTCTTAAATTTGATGATTTAATTAGATATAGATCTTTAGTGGAATTCTGTCAAATGTTGTATTTGTAACTGCCTTGTTCGACATGTATGCAGAGTGTGAAGCGTAGACTGGGTACATAAACCATTTGACCCAATGCCACAAACAATACTGATTGATTGGATATGCACAAATGGATTGGATGAAGACCATAGAAGCATTTGAACACATAAGTCAACAGGTGTAAGGAAATCGACTTGGCATTTAAATGATGAATCAATAGGATTCATTTTAAAATTGAAGAGAAACCTAGAGGTAACATTTTCTTTTCTTGATTGGTCGATTTTTTATTCCTCGGGTCGATAACATTATGATCTGTAAATTTTTGAAATGAATGTTTCAAGATGGCTTTTCATCTTAATTGAAGAGGTGGATCAATGAGAAAAAAACCAAAGGTTGTGTCACATGCTACAATGAAATTCATTAAAATTTGCAAATAATGAGGGGCTATGTAGGTGCCATGTTTAAAAGAAAATTTGGATTAAAATATAATGAACACAAAGAGTGACACCTCACATACCCGAGCATTACACTAAAAAGTTTTTGCTTCATGAAAATTCATGCATAGAAAGGGAATACAAAGGGAAGAAGCAAGTGGAAGGTCGCAGTGGGAGGAGAAAGAGATGGCAGAAAGTACAAAAATTTAATGTGCAAGAACAGGCTGATAAGGGGGAGAGGCCATGCAGTGAATGAAAGGTTGAAATTAAAACACAATCAAGAATATGTTTAACTACTTAAGCGATAGGGAATGGGAAAAGCAAAAAAGGCATAAAATTGAAGCCTGTGTGAGGAGATTAGAGAGATGCAATGGGAGGTACTAGGCAAGAGATTTGGAATAGGAAATGCAGAGTTGGGGTCGCGCCACTCACGTGGCAATTTAAAATTTAAAATGCATTTAAAAATGCTTCTAAAATGAAGGCAGATCACTCCACATTGGGATAAGGAGATGGAAGAGTAAAGAAGAGACTACTATGAGAATTTAGAGAGAAAGAGGGGTAGGCATAGTGAAGTCATGAAATTTGAGGAAATAGCACTTAATTAAAGTGCAAATTTGAATGATGAAAGAGGTTTGTGTGAAGATTAAGAGGAGGACACATGTTGTGAAGGAGAAGCTCGCACAAAGTTCAAACACAATGAATGTTTGAATGCATTCAAACTAATTCAATGAAAGTCAAACAAAGACTTAAAAGAAGGATATGCTACCTTATGGATATGCCAATGTATTGTTGTGAAGTTGTGAGAGATTATGATCATTAAAATAGATATTGTTTTGTGGACAATTGTCATGTATTTGATTATATGGATGCAAAATTATTGTTGAATTGAAAATTGTCATTGAGTTTATTTTATGCTAGTAAAAATCAAATTTGTGTGTTGCAATTTTTGTATAGTTGGCATTGTTGTGTGAATTTGTGGAGACCTTAGCAAGAGGGAGTACCCTCTTGTGTCAATACTACTTATTAATTTAAGCTTTGTATCAACAAGTTTTCCTTGATCCTTTCGATCTACTTTTCCATTTTGACAACCTTTCTGATCTAGGGCTAATCCTATTATCAAATTTTCCAATCAAAGTTGGTTGCCTTGGTGAGCCTCTCCACCATACATTATGCCAATTCCATCGACATAGAAAGATCGAAACTATTCTAATTATCTATCACTTCCTCACTAGAATTTCTTGAGAGTATACAAGTCCTATCGATGACAACATCTTGTCTTCATCCACTGGAATTTTGGACAACAACTTACTACATACCTTGCAGCATCTTACTATGTTTCCTTCTAGATTTATAGTGGTTTCCCATTAGTCAATAATTTTATCATTTCAGTGTCTTGAATATGACATCAGTTTACCTCATTTCATTCCTTAATCTCCTAATATTTTAGGTACATAGATTCTTCTTTCGATGCATAGTAGTCCATCCTAAGTGAAACTTATTCCATGGACTTATGCCACATTTGATTCTCAAGTATAATGATTAGATATTTTGCGGAGATAAAAATCTTTCATCTTAGGACATCCATTCCATGGATTTTTTTCGTCCTTAAATTATTGCCAAAGTTCTAATCCAATTTTGAGCTCAATCTATCTCTTTCGATGAGCATTTATATTAGTTTGAGTAACGATTCTCATTACATCATGCTAGTTGATATTATCTTCCAAAAGATATAAAAAATTGTTACGTACCTAGTTACCAAGCATGTACGTTTTTTTATGACTCAAAACCATGAGTACATAAATCTTCCCTTTCTGATTCCATAGGCGATAACCTTTCCTTACATGATTAAGCATACTACCTACCTTTTTCAAAACATTATTGATAATATCAAATTGATCTTCCAGAACAAAAATGAATAAAATTGTGTCAAAAATACTTCTCTCTTAATAGTCAAAAGTTCTTCCAAATTGATAATACATCCTTAAACTTCGTTGAAAAGAGTACTTACCTGAGTCTATCTACTCTCCTTCTTCCCCCCTTATTTTTTCCATGATATTAGATCATCTTAATAATTGAACTCTTAACAATCATTTGTTTTCTCCAAATTGGTTAAATTGATTTAACATTCCTTGTAGTTGGCTTTTGATAGTTGATTGACTATTTCTATCCTTTCTTACATTCCACGATATACTTTAAATATATTTTTGTTCTCGAAATGAGATTCATCATTGCCTTCCAGTCTCTCAAAATCAATAGTTGGATCTCCAATAATGAGATCTAATGAATAATTAACAACTTTACAAGCTAAGAGGTACTCTAGTATTTCATTCCAATTCTCTTTTTATGTATACTAATTCATTTTCCCCTTGGAATATTTTCAAGTGATCATTTAAGGATCTAAATATAAGTTTTTATTTTGTTGACAAGTTGGTAAGTTTGATTTGAATTTCAACCAAACTATATTGTAACTAAGCCCTTTGTCTGAATTGTTTGATTTACTTTTCAAGGTTTTTTCTTTCCAAGTGATTGAAGTTCCAATTCTTGGTAACTTTATTTTCTCATGACCTTAAACACTCTAAAGTTGTTCGCCTTCTTTTCCTATTTTCAATTAGAACTCCAAGTTGATCTTGCCAATTTTGGTTGGTGGAACCATGTCCACTTTGTTGATTGCTTCTCTTCTCACCATTTTGGTCTTCTACCCTTATTCTAGGGTATCAATCATTCACTCTTTAATTAATATGCAATATCTCAACCTTGTACTAAATCAACTTTGTCAAGGGTTATCCAACCTCTTGGATACCTCTTTAGTTGATTTTGATTCAAAAAACGTTGACTCCCTACTTTGATTAAACTTTCCAATTTATGCTAACAATTAGTTCTTTTCCAATATAGCATACTCACAGATTCACAATATCCTTATTTAATCCACCATCCTAAACTCTTTGCATCTACAGGTTGCTATCAATAAGTGGGATTATTTCAATCATTTATATCCCTCAGAGTCATTTAATCTATTTTGTAGGGTGTGGGTACTCATTAATAATCCTACATAACCTTCCTACCGAACCTAGTTGTAAAATATTCTACAATTCAAAGGTGTATCCTAATGAGTTGTTGGTTTAGGAGTTTTCAACTCCAAGAATGACTCTTCCTAGTCCCATTGTAGACAAGTTTTCAAGAATCTTAACTTCCCTTTTTGTTTCCCCTTTATTCTTTTCCTCTTGCCATCTTGGTGTAAGAACATTTCATCCATTATCTTCCCACAGGGTTTACACATCACTTACTAAATGAGCTCATAGGTTCTAGAGTTGAACCTAGTATCTCTAATACCACGTGTAACATGCCCATTAACCACAAGTGAATAAACCATAATGCCATCACATAGTAATAAAAAAGATCTTTTCTAAAACAAATTTAACATGCACATTTGAAATAAACACTATTCCAAATTTCCATTGCATTACATTGTAATATCACAATATTTTCAAAGTATTAATTTCATATTGAATGATATCAAGTTCAAATTTTCATGTTTACAATCTTCCATGTCAATGAATACAAAAATACATACATAGCTCTTTTGAGCTTACTGGCAGTGGAAATACATATGGTGTAGGTAGTCCCCCTTCAAATCTTGGCCACCAACTAATGAGAAGCATCACTGAAGCGATTTTCTGCCAACCACGGACTTACTATGGTTCCCCACACATCTACCCAGAACTTGGTAAGATATCCCTCCCTTTGATGAATAGATTGGTTTGGTAACCTCATAAATTCCTTGGCCTTTCCTAAGCATTGTGAAGTGTCCTACATAATTATAACTTTCCCATACAATGGCTACAACCTACGTGTATGACAATCTTGGACTAGCATGCATAACTGGATCACTGTGAACTAACAAAGTAAACTGTGGCTACCTCCACTACTTTGGCCAAATATTCATCACCCAGTTACTTTGAGTGAGAGTCATCTCGTTCACCACAATAATTGCTCGATTTATATTGACCACACATATTCTATACATAGGCTATCCCCTTCACTAGATTATCCTAACCCCAAGAATAACCTATATTCTTTTCAAGTTTACCATGACATTTTAACAAAAGTAATTCAAACTAATTCATAATCCAAACTTTACAAACAACCTCAACAATAAATGACTCCATTCCAAAGTATATCTCAACAATAAATGATTCTCATCAAAAGTATAATCTCATCAATAATTGACCTTAGCATGTTCTCAACAATAAATGACCTCAAACAAAAAGGATATTCCTATCAATAAAGGACTCCATACAAAACTATAAACTCAACCATAAGTCAACTCTATTTGAAATTATAATCAACAATAAAATGATTAGTCAAATCATATAGGTTATTATCGGCCTATCTACTTCATTTAGTAATCAAATAACATCCCTACCAAATAGATTATTTCCAACCTAGGGTTTCCATCAAAAGTAATGTTATGATCAAGTGACCACAAACAAATCATAAAACTTCTACATTCAATAAGACTCAAATATTCGCATGTTCACAATGTTCTCTATATTTGTATATTATCCAAAGGACATTATCAACTTGTGAGGGGTTGGTGCTTCTACACTCATAGTCCTCTTCACAATATGGTTTTGGGTTATTGAAATGTGAGTCCTTCTTTAGGATTCTGTAAATAGACTCTTAATCATAAACAAGAGGATACCATAATCATAAAATACATTTTATCAACCCTATTGTTGAGTATTGGTATAACCACCAAGTTTATACCCTAACCCTAGGGACAAGATTTTATTCCCATTTTCTAGGAGAAATAAGTAATCAATCAAATAAAGATTATCAATCAAGGTTTTCATAACATCGCAACCTAATAATGATGACATTTATATCATGCCACCTTTCCCATTGTGTTACTAACCTCATTGTCCACAAAGGTTTACTTAGCATTATATACTAATAAAGCACTTCAATATAATATAGTCTTCTCAAGCCAAGCAATATCTATACAATCTTAGCTTAATATAGTATCTAGTACAACATAGACACTCATAAATCAATATATAAAGTATGCGTATATAACCTAATAACAGGGTTCACAAACAACTAGACTCATCAAACATCTTTCGTACTTATCCAAAGAAGAATATAATCAAATTTATAATCAAGCATCTAAACTTTATCTTTCAACTCAATTATTGCTGACCAAGACAAATTATATAATGGATTAGAAACTATCATGCTTGTACTTAGGAAGCTCCAATTGACAATTATGGACTTCCTAGCTCAACCTTCTCCAAAATCAGCTTGCAACTCCTTCTAAACTAACTTTTCAGTAACTTCTATCTTCCCTTGAAAAACTCTCACAATCCAAATCACTCTATTCTTTCTAAACTCACTCTCAAAATCCTCACAAACTCTCAAATCAAAAATATAGCAGAATAACTCTCAAAAAAATAAAAAAATAAGAATGCAATTATGTGTCCCATAAGATGAAGAATGCTCCCCTATTTATACAAAAAATTGAGCACTTCATGGCTACAAACAAGCTCACACTCCTACCACTTCTCACACCTAAAGGGTCGACTCAGCTATCAGGATTCAAGGTGGCAGATTTAAAATGATGACTAATTACACATGCTCAATCGATCGCTATATCCATATGACAACAAATTGATTAACTCATAAATGCAAGGTTAATGTTTCTATAGGTTTACCTTTCTCAACTAGCTTCTCACTTGACTATTTCTCACATTCTACTTTTCCTCATATGCTGGAAATGATATTCAAAACAAACTTCTAAATGGTATGCACAATTCATAGTTTGGTGCCACACAATATATCATATGCCCTATTTATTTTGTTGTTTCTTGGAAAAGACCAAGTCAAAGTGCTTTATACGTTGATATACACTTTACCTTCATAAAAGTTGACTAAGTCTTTCCATATTATTCTCATACAGTGGTTTGCTTTATTCCCACACACCTTATTCTTGCACTTGCCCATGGTTTACATTTCTTAACATTTAAATACTTCATGCAATGTTATTTGTTTATGCGTTGTCCGTGACAGCCTATGCGTTAGATTTTTAAACCCATTTATATGCACTATATACGTGTTGGTATATGTGCATCAATAATCTTTAAGTTTTGGTTACATTTAATATATGCAATGCTTAAGGTCTATATGTTATAGCAATAATATTGTGTTATATTAAAAACAATGCGTTCTTACATATACAATGCTCTATGAAAGTATACCATGCACTTCTCACAATAATCTATATATATCAACATAGTATATAATATATATATCAATATATATATAATTATGTTCTCACAAATATTGCATATATTAGTTGCTAATTAAATATATATACGTATACTAATATATAAGTATATTTGTTTACATGAACGTAGTAATATATTTATACATTAATATATGTATATTTTATGCCGAAGGTGTATCCTATTTGAAGTGTGTTGAGCTGAATTAACGTATCTATAGCACAGACTGGTCGAGGGAGGATGGAAGATGATTGTTTTCATCTGGACCGTTGAATCTTTGTTGACTTCCATTTTTGTTTGCCCCTGTGCTCATCATCTCCACCCCTGTTGCTACTGCTTGTAGCTTGGACACTGCATAAGGCTCGGCCTTCTCATCCACCACAACATGGTTTCCCTTGGCCACTGTGCAAGGCTCGGCCTTCTCATCCACCACGACATGGTTTCCACCAATTTAGTGTCTGCCAGCAAGTTTGAGGATTTGATAATGCACAGAGTAAAGCCATGGGATTCTGATGTGGACGAGTTCTACGATGGTCTTGTAAAGGATCGCATAGAGCTTGACAAAGAGATGGATACCATGGATGCCAAAGATACTCGCTAAATAGCTTGTTGTCGCTTTGCATTAGATAGTTTTCTCATCCATTTTTGTTCTAGTTTGTGTTTTTAGTTGGTTTGAGAGGATCACCTGTAACCCCCTTGTTTTTTGTAGGGCGATGTGAATTTTTAGCTCTAATTCCTGAAATCGCAACATTAGGGGTTTTGTTTCTTTGGCAGAATGTGATTGATTCATATTCCCGCTACTTTTTTGTGGTAAAATGTGATTGATCAAGGTTTCATGCACTTTATATGTTGTCTTTGATTACGATTATGATGTAATTGTTTTTGTCCATTGTTATTCATGGAGCTCTATAGGAGGTTCCTTTTGTTCCTACCTCTTTTTGTATTCCTAACATAGTTGAAATGGCTTTGATTGTGGTAGTTAAGGTCTTAAATTGATTTGCATATTTATTATTATGTCATTTTTTCAATGTAGTGAAGCAAGCATATGTTTATTTTTAAATGGTTTTCTAACCAGGGTTTTTCTCATATACGAGGGAAAATATTTCCATTTCGTTTACCAGGTAAAAAAATGAAGAGAGATGCCCTCAGACATGATGACATGAATGTCTCTAGTTTGAGTCATTGACAATTGTAGAGGCACTTTCCCCTATCCCCGATCTGAAATGCCAGTGGAGTGGAATTGGTATTTGCAGGTGGTGTACACTGAAGAGGTCATCCATGTCTCATTCTTCTGCATCAAGCCTCTAGGTTATTGTGCTTAGATAAATGCTATTCTGAATCAAAAGGACGACCAAAGATTTTAAAACTTTCAAGAAAATGCAATTGGCAGATGTAAATCTAGACTCCAACCCTTGCTACAATTCTCCCTTTCTATGCAAAAAAGGGGGCTTTGGAATAGGGTATGGACATCCATCAAATCATAAAGGATAGAGGAGATTTTTTCAGATGTTGTAGTCACAACTTCCCCAGTAGAAATGTATGCAAAATGTGGAAGCATGGACAAGGCACGTGAAGTTTTTGACAAGGTGCCTCAAAGAGATGTGGTCTCGGATATGCACAAAATGGATTTTTTGAAAAGGCTTTAGAAATTTCCAAGCAAATGCAATTGTCAGGTTTAAAGCCAAATTCCTCAACCTTTGCTAGCACCCTCCCAACCCATGCCAAAATTGGAGCTTTGGAACAATATGGACATCCATCGAAGCATAAAGGATAGAGGAACTTTGTTAGATATTATAGTCACAATTGTCCTAGTAGACATGCAAAAAGTGGAAGCATTAACAAGACACGTGAATTGTTTGACAAAATGCCTGAAAGAGATGTCATCTCATGGATTGCAATGATTGCAGGATATGTACAAAATGTATTTGTTAAAAAGGCTTTAGAAACTTTCAAGTATATGCAATTGGTAGGTGTAAAGCCAAATTCCACAACCTTCGCTAGTTTCCTCCCTGCCTATGCCAAAATGGGAGCCATGGAACAGGGTATGGACATCCATCTTGAAGCATCATGAAAGGAGTATTTTTTTTGTAGATATTATAGTTGGAAATGCTCTAGTAGACATGTATCCAAATATGGAAGCATAGAAAAGGCATGTGAATTTTTTGACAGACTGCCTCAAAGAGAGGTTATCTCATGGAATGCAATGGTTGTAGGATATGCACAAAATAGATTTTTTTAAAATATATGATGGATACAACCTGATAGTGTGAATGTTGGGTGGAAGTTCTGAATATAATATTCTACATCCTTAACTGAAGTCCTTGTAAAGTATTCTAGAATATCACTTGCACGAAAGGATTGTTAGTAAAGAAGCCATCCGGTTAGTGACTTTTGTGTTTTCTAATGTGTTGTTTTTGCATTGATTCCTACATAAAAGAGAAGCAAGTTAAATGCAAAGAGAAAAAACATATATGTTTGGTGGCTACTGTAAGCAATCAAAGGCATACATGTTACTTGATGTTTTTATGAATAAAATTGTAGTTAGTAAAGATGCTGTAAATTATAAAAGGAATGTCATGACATGACACATGATGAAAATATAACGACATGTAATCCAAGTACAAATAACTATGTGAAAAGAAGATTAGTCCCTCGAGAAATACAAGGGAACCAATGGAGAGTGAGGTTGTTGATCAAAGCTCATTCTAGTGTTTCAAAATTTAGAAAGAAAGTACCATTAGCTTCATCATATATAATAGGAAAAGTACGAGCAAATATTCTGAAGATGTCCATAGAAAAATGAAGGGAACTAAGAGGCCTTTGTTGGGAAATTCAAGGAAGCGGGATGCTTTAAGTAAGCCAAAAGGTTTTTCTTGGACAATTTGAGGAAGCAGGATGCTCCCATTAGAATCTCTCCAAACATATGAGAACAATAAATCTTCATAGATAATCAAAAGTGGAAGTGTGTGCTTGTATTATATTTTTCTTAAGATTTTTTTACATAATTTCTTGTACAGAATTCCATTGATGTGGCATTTTTTATTGTGCTTTGTGTTTTGTATTTCAAGTATTGATGTAGTCTTTAGTTATTTTTGTTTATTCATTCACTTCCATTACCTATTCAACATAATTTTCAGGGAAAATAAGATCGCCTCTTGCACGCTATGTGATTTTCCCATTCCTTAGTTTCTAGTCAACCTTAGCAGAACTAGGATTATGATCTTCAATCTCTCTAGTGTATTTTTCTAGGTTTACATTTTCATACAAAAGCGAGCCAATGAAGATTGCAACAAGATATGCCTACTTGAGGTTTCAAGCTACACATCCATCCCTCAATCTAAACCAACTTTGCAAGGATTATGTTTTCCTTTTGGAGCTCTAATGCTAGAATGTAGTCTCAAAGATGCTTCTCATTGATATATTCATTACAGTTTAAATCCATTGTTATTTTTAGTTAGAGGTTAGGATCAATTTTAGTTTAAATGCAAGAATAGGGAAGGGAAGGTAGGTGTGTCTTCTTGTTGAGCACATCCATCCCTCAATCTAGTAATCCTAGGAGTACCTTGTAAGGCTTAGTGACTAAAAGTGGCAACCTCTTATGGATAACAAGGTGTAGAATCCTTTGTCAAAATAAATAAGAAGCTGGTTAGGAAACCTCCTAAGCTCATGTCCAAATAGTGATATCTCCCCTGAATCTCTTAACAAAAAGGGTACCTGAGAGTATATAGTTCCTCAACATCCACTTCCTGAAGGATACAACATGTTGGAAATGTTGGTATAGGAGCTCTATAATAGGGCATAGCATCTATCACAACATAATGGAAGGGGATTTTAAACTATTAATCTCTCTTCTCTCGATATTTGTTTCCTTTTATCTCTCTTATCTCTCTCTTCCTCTACCTCTTGGTCTCTCTATCTCGCTCTTACCTCTTTGTATATCCCTCTCTTTTTGAAGTCCTCTCCTTTTGTTATTTAAGTCTCACTCTATTTTTTCCTCTATCTCCTTGCCCCCCCCCCTCCCTCTCTCTCTCTCTCTCATTCTTTCTCTTCCCCCTCTATCTCTCCCCCTTTCTATCCCTATATCTCCCTCTCTTTCTACTGCAAACATAACATGAGCCCATTGGTAGTGGAGCCTAATTATCTTCCTCATTCATATGTCTTGTTATGGTTGTGCTTGGATCCCTATAAAAGGATGCATATTTGATTTGAAGCTATCAATTCTCCATTGAGACCTTTGTTAAAAAAACAACATCACGTACTCCTACATGTCTTCCCACATACTCCTAAATGGCTTCCCACTCTCTATCTCATTATATCTCTCTATGTTTAACTCTACATCTACCTCCCTCTACCTCTCTATCTATTTGTCTCCCTCTTCCTCTCTCACTCTATGTTCATCTCTACCCTTATCTTCCTCTCTCCTCCTTCATCTCTAAACATGCCTCCTCTATATCCATCCATCTCACTCTCCCTTTTCCTAGACCTCTCTATATATATCTCTTTGCCTCTCTATCTCTATCTCTCCATATTTCTTCTTCCATATCTCCATATATCTATATCTCATTATCTCTCCATCTCTCTCTCTCTATCTACCCTTATATCTCTCTAGTGATTGACCTCATGTACACCAAAAATTGCAAAAAAAATAGATCAAAACTAAGTTCCCTAATTGCTAAATGGCTTCCCACTCTCTATCTCATTGTATCTCTCTATGTTTATCTCTCCATCTACCTCCCTATACTTCTCTATCTATTTGTCTCACTCTTCCTCTCTCATCCTTTATCTCTAAACATGCCTCCTCTCTATCCATCCATCTCACTCTGCCTTTCCCTCCTCCTTTTCCTAGACCTATATATATGTCTTTGCCTCTCTATCTCTATCTCTCCATATTTCTTCTTCCATATCTCCATATATCTCTATCTCATTATCTCTCCATCTCTCTCCCTCTATCTACTCTTATATTTCTCTAGTGATTGACCTCATGTACACCACAAATTTCAAAAGAATAGATCAAAACTAAGTTCCCTAATTGACCTCCCACAACTCTTCAATGTACCCATTGCACACCAAGGTGTTATTGCTAGTTTAATATACCTATATCATTACTTTAATATCCAAATCAAACACATATAATCCCCCTATTCATCAATTGACATATATTCATGAAATGTATACAAACATATATATATATGTGTCTCATTTTTCCAATCGACCTTCCCTTGCATATGGGTTACCGAGGACGTGTATATATATACATACATACTTCATTGATTTGTATATATATATACTTCATTGACTTGTATATAAGTATGAACACATGAAGGACTCCCACTCAAAATGAAGACTCAATCACATGATCCTAGTCAAGAACGTCCAAAGGCTAAATCCACATACCAATACAAAACATACTCAAAACTTGACAGAAGGTTACTTATCATTCCCAAGTTATTGACTTGACTTGACCAAACTAGATGTGAGTGTGTGAAAGCTCAATTTGGCTCATCAAAGGGTTACCAAACCAAGCTCCTCTCCTGAGTGATACTCCCCCTCGCATACCTAAGGGCTCGGATTCTTCCTGCATCCAGCTTAATACATTGCATAGTAGTTAGCCGCTCATTATTAAATGTATTAGCATCATAAAACATTTGCATCATTATATCAATAAATTATTCATATCACAATACATATTCATATATCACATTTCATTAATATAAAACATAATCATTCCTTTAAAAAGAAATAAAATCTTAATACATATTTACATATTTCATTCACCTATTGAACACATTAAAGCCATGATTTACATCTAACAACAATTTCACTCATGAAATTAAATGTCACTCAATAACCAAGAGACGGGGTGCAACAAAGATGCCCTAAAATCCAATATATGTAAAAATAGAGTAAACCCTTCAGATGGGGTAACACCGCGTACAATACTCCTTATGGAAGAAGCCACTCCATTCTATACCTCCAAGAGATCTCAAATACAATACCATACTTCACACATCTCCTTACAATGATAATCACCTCCTTTATATGGACCTCATAATACAATGGAGAGGTAATCCTAATGAAGGCCTACTCATAACCTAATTTAATTAATTATTAAAGTTATCCACATGACCCAATATAACTAACTTAAGGGATGTGTGCCACATGTAGACATCTCCATCCATCTAAAAATATTATAATATCATATCCCTAAGTACATAGCACATACTATTTTTCCTCATTCTTTAGTTTAGTTGTTTACCTTTTCTACTTTTTGGTTAAAAGCATACCTAAAATTTAAAAATTTATCATACAAGGGAGTTGCCCCTTTGAACGCAAAGGAATTTTTGTTTGAGTACAACCTATCCAAGTGTTGGAAAAATTGTCACTACTTTTAGGAAGAGTCGTATAAATATTATATAGTGACAAATTTGTTAACCAACAATTGGCAAGGTAATATTGTATTTGGTTCAATTCTTGTGGTGAGACATTGTATTTAATCCTTCCTTAAGTATTGTTGTATGGTGTAAAGGTAAGAAGCTATTGAATATTTGGGTAAATTGGCACTTAATGTATTTATCTACTGTGTATATTTCTATTATACTCAATAATGTGTATCAAACATTTTATTCATTACATTTCATATAAAATAGATGATTTGAGTAAGTATGGGAAGTTAATTACAAATTGGGAAGTATTTTGTTGAAAATTTATAATAAAAAAACACTTCATCTTGTGATGTGATTTCATATCAACTATAGCATCAAATTGGACTTCTTCTAGTACAATCAATGGAATAATTTTATCACCAAATAGTATTGAGGGAGATATGACTTCGGGAAGTTGACCTTATGGAACTATCATCTTGATTGTCTCAACTCATGTTCCACATTGCAGTGTGATTTTCTTGTAAGGGACATGTTTTGACTGTGATCCCTTAAATGTCTACCATATTCTAAAGATGCAAATCTAACTAATATGCAATAATGGAAGAGCACTAAGGTACACCTCAAGATTAGCTTAAGGAATGATAATGAAAAGAAATAAGATGAAATAAAGATTGCAAACGATTATACCTTCTTTGTTGTTGAAATCTCTTGGTTGGCCCTTGATATTGTATGTTTTGTATGCTCCTTGGATGGCAAATGAGATTAAAGATGCAAGATGGGATTCAAGATGATTAAAAGTGTGATAATGGTGGATTGAAGTGCTATGATGAAGGCAAAAATATTCAAATAACAAAGTAGCAAGATTTTGGTATCAAATGCATAATTGTCCTAAATGAGAGAAAAGAGGGGGTATTTATAGAGGGATTTGAATTCTCTAGAGAATTCAACAGTTGAGATTAAACCAACAAGGCTAAGATGGAGGGATATGGTGAGTTGAGGACTCACAAGCCCTCACATCTTGACATGTGGAATGTGAGATGGTCAAGTATGAAATGATGTGTAAGTGAGGTGGAAGGAAGGTACATGATGTGGATGAAGGACAAGTACCTTGGGAAAGGGATGATATGACCTCTCAATGATCACATAGGGAAGAGGAGAATCTTGGGTGAATAAAAGTGAATTAAAACTTCACATGATTGGAAGAAATCTAGTGGATAAGACAAGGTTCCCAAAAAGGTGGGAACTTGCCACATGTGAGTGATGTGACAAGTCAAAAATTCTAGAAGACTTTGGCACATGTGAAGTGACAAGTCAAAGGTTCTAGAATTTGCATGGGGAAGAGAAGATTACTTGGAAGAATAAAAGTGAATTAAAAATTCACATGGGGAAGAGAGGAGCCTTGGATGAATAAAAAGGAATTAAAAATTCCTTGGGGGATGGGGAGAGTTGACCAAGGTACCGATTAGGCTTAGTTGATCAGTAATTAGAAGATAATTAGTGGTTAATAAGTATTATAAGCCAACTTGCAAAATTTGGAGGATGTGACACATCCTAATCAAGGATTAGGCATGTGCACATCCCTAATGAAGAAATTAAGAAGTTGATTAAGATTAAGTGAAGGATGTGACATGTGAAGAATTAAATAAATGTCATATTTATTTAATTCATTTGATGAGAGGGGAATTAAAGGGGTAAGGTATTTAACTACTTAACTAGATACCTTAGAGATTAGAAGAACTTTAGAGGTATTAATTAAATAATAGTGATATTACTTAATTAATATGGATAAGGGGATATTTAGATGAAAAAGGGGTAAATTTGAACAAATGAAGTGTCCAAATTTAGGTGTCTACATTTTTCCCCTCTTTGAGATGGTGTTATGAAGTAGCATCATTTCAAAGAATATTAAAACGTAGAACTCAGAAGAAGATTATTAGATTGGGAAAGATGCCCCAGTCATTCAAAGTAGTGACTAGGAAGAAAAATGATGAGGGTGAAGATGAAGATTAGGGATTGAGGATACCCCCTCGAGAGGATATGTAGGTTCAAGAGAACACGGGCGTGCTCTCGAAATGGATGAGACAATGAAAGGGGAGATGAAGTGATGGATAAGGGAGGATGACAAGCTATATGAGATGATGAGAAGCATAAATGGATTTTAGGACAAGAGGTGATGTTGCCCTAGTCAAGCTACAAGCCAAAATGGGTTGATGATGGATGGAGTGTTATCGTTGAGGGAATGATATGTCCCAAGACAGCACAAAATGATAGGGAAGGATACATCCTGATGAGAGCGTTGTTGATGAGGGAAGGATACATCCCAAAACAACACCAAAGGATAGGGAAGGATACATCTTGATGATGAGGATGACGATGATTGGATCGAGGCTTGTAACAAGGCTGGGGATAAGACCAAGGATGTGATTAGATGATTTGTGCTAGATTGAATGGGTTAGGATTGGATGGAGATGTGAGAGGGTTAAAAGGAATGATGATGGAGGTAAAGATGCAATGCAATGGAAGATGCAATTTGTCATTTTCGAAGCACTGATTTTTGCTATAGCATAAGACACTAGATACCATGGTATGTGAAACCAAGGCAGATTAATGTCTAATGCATACAAAAACACAACAAACAAGAAGGCCGTCCCAACACCCCAAAGTCGCGATGACTTTGTTCAGGCAAGGTATTAGTATAACCACAAGCACAGAAGGATGTCTCAGTGTAACGCAAGACCACAGGGGTCTTGGTGGGTACTACGTGGGACAACCAAGAAGACAACAAACAAGAGAAAAATCAAGATATGCCCCTATGTTAACTAGTCAAAACACACCATAATATAAGAGATCATGGCGACCTTGACAAGTGATGATAGGTAGCTCAAATGATAAACCAAAGATCAAAAGAATCAAAAGATCACAAGAAAATTTCAAACGTCCTTTGCCACAGGATCAAAAGGCTGGATGGGATTGATGAGGTCTGTTAGGAAGGATACATCATGTTGAGACCAAATATGGAGGATAGATTGGTTGATCGATATGACATAGGATATCTGAAACTGATTAGATCTCATGAGACTAATGAACTTTGTTTGTAAGCATTAGTTAGGATAGGGACATACTTGATGACACAACAAGACGATAGGACGACAGGACAAGAAGGCATAAGACAACAAAACCCTAAAGACCTAGGGGCTCGAGGGTTGATCAAAGATTAGCTTTGCCTACGTGAAAGCGTAGAGCCCTCGTAGTTCAAGAAAAGACAATGGTAAAAGCGGAAAGAGGACAATGGAGACCACGATGGAGGGCACAGACCAGACAAATGCCCTAGGGGTAGATCAAATGATCAACCTTGCCTACGTGAAAGCACAGGGGCCACTAGTTCGACACAAGGCCAAAGACAAATGACAGAAGAGGACAAGACAGACAAAATACAGAACCCCGGGGGCAGATCAAATGATTGACCTTACCTACGTGAAAGCACAAGGGAAACATAGTTCGACAAGAGACCGACGACAGACAATGGATAAGGGATGATGAGATGACCAGGATAAATGGATAAAAGGATGGAGCGGATATGATGAGCCAGGATAGGTCGTGCGGATGGGATGGTCTATATGTTGGATGTGGGTTATGCGAAGGTCGGGGATGGGATAGTGATCTAAATTATTAGAAGATAAATTCGGAGGATGAGAGGATGTATAGATGAATGATAAAAAGTAATAGGATAGGAGGAAGATGTAGGAAATAGATAGGAGTGATGATAGTGAGATAGCATGGCATTAGATTGCATGGAGGTAGCCTATAGCTAGATACCAATGACAAGGGATTATGAGATGGAAGGAAAATGGATGGATTGATAAAGATAGGGAGATATAAAGATATTAGGATAGGTGGATAGAGGGAGAAAGATGTGGAAGGATGGATGGATAAATGGATGAGGAAATAGAAAGATGTTAGGATGGGTGGACAAAAGGATAAGGATTTGGAAGAATGGAATGGATGATAAGGATAGAGAGATGGGTGGGACATTTAGATAGAGGGATGGATAACATGGGTAGGGGCTAGAATTTCAGGTTGGTAGCTAGATAGACAAAGACGAGGGGGAGAAAGAGGGTTGGTGTTGCCCGAGAGGGGCGAATCCACCCCACCGTAGGGACAGGCCACCCCATGGTGGGGCGTATCTGCCTCAGTGCAGGGCGCGTCCGCCCTGGCGTGGGCCAGGTCCACCCCGCGACCAGGGGCAGGTTCGCCCCAGTCAGGGGTGTGTCCACCCCGCGGCTAGGGGCGGGTTCGCCCCGACATAGGGCGGGTCCGCCCCGGCATAGGGCGAGTCCACCCCATGGCCAGGGGCAGGTTCGCTCTAGTGCAATGCGGGTCCGCCCCGCGGCCAAGGGTAGGTCCGCCCCAATTGGGGGCGCGTCCACCCCAGTGCGAGGTGGGTCCACCCCACGACTAGGGGCAGGTTCACCCCAGTCGAGGGTGGGTACGCCCTGTGGCCAGGGGCAGGTCCACCCCAACCGAGGGCGGGTCTGCCCCATGGCCAGGGGTGTATCTGTCCTGGCCAAGGGTGGATCTACCCCATGGGTTGGGGGCAGGGCCATTCCAGTTTAGGGTGAAATAGGAGGGAGGAGGGAGACAAACAGAGAAGGGACAAATGGATTGATAATGATGGGGAGATAGAAAGAAGCTAGGATGGATGGACAAAGGGATAAGGGGTTGGCAAGATGATAAGGATGGGGAGATGGGCGGAATGTTTAGATAAATGGATGGGTAGGTAAGGATGAAAGGATGAAAAAAGACCACTGGAGTTGATGTTGAGAATCTCTGTCTCAATTTATGTCATGTTGCCCCTTCCTTCTCCCTTGGTGCATTCTTTGTTATCTTTTCGGGCTTTACCGCTTTACCGTGGTAGCTTTGGCTTGCTCTGGCGATGACAGGCCTGGCGGTTACCACCTTACTGCAGCCAGCCAAGAGGCTGACCACGGTGGTCGTGGTAAAGCCGCCAGCAGCCTGGCTGGCGGTTACCGCATTACTGCAGCCAGCCAAAGGGCTGACCGAGGTGGTCGCGGTAAAGCCGCCAGCGGCCTGGGTAGCGGTTATCACGTTACCGCGGCCAGCCAAACGGCTGACTACGATGGTCACGGTAAAGCCGCCAGCGGCCTGGCCGACGGTTACCACCATACCACGGCTAGCCAAAGGGCTGACCGCAGTAAGACCACCAACGGTCAGCAAGGGTGGTTACCGCCATACCGCAAGGTGTGCTCGAGATGGCCGCGGTAGCGCGGTAAGGCTTGGCTGGAAAGCTCGGTATGCTTACCACCATACCGCGAGCTAGTTGAATGAGCTCGGCAGTAGCGCTGTGATCTGTAAACGAATCTAGACTAGATTGCAGAATTGAATGCTTAATTTTTACAATGATTATTCCAAGTTAATTAGAACAAAATTAACCCATGGAAATAATTACAATAATTAAAATGACAAGGTGAAAACAACAGAATGAAAGAAAGTGAGAGAAAGAAAGAGAGAGATGCAAACAGAGTTTGATTTCGGAGTTCGCCACAATCGTGACTACGTCTCCGGGTCCGCTCCAATGGAGTGAGACCGATCCGGTTAATCTCCAAATCAATTACAAAATTGCACCAAGACCATTTCTTCTAGCACTTCGGCAGCATAACAATACTCCGATGTACGAAAATGGCTCCAAAAATCTCCACAAGAACTCTCTAGCATATCACCTGTTTCTCTTGAAAATTATCTTAAAAATTACCTAAACTCACACCTAAACCCCTCCTTTTATACATAAAATATGCTTAATAAGTCTTAACCACTCATTAAATGTATAACCCCCATTAAATAGCTCGTACAACAACCCTTTTGTCTCCAAATAGCTTCTGGTTTTGATAGTTGGAGGTAGTTTCACTTGTTTATGGCTTACTTAGCCATTTGGTTAAGGTTTCGGCTCCAAATCTTCAACAAAATCGACCGAGCTCCCACATTTATCAAGGAGCGTTCGGTGGTTGAACGGCTATAAAACATTTTGGTGGCCGCGGGGTCGACGGTTCCAACCCCGCCGGCATTGCTTTTAACAATTAACACAAAATTTTAAACAAGAAAAACAAATAATTCCATATATATTATTGACCGCTGCGTTTGGTGCAACGGCTAACGGCCCGGCCGTTTGGGCGGAGATCGCGGGTTCAAACCCGTCCGCCCTTTTTGGCAGTCTGCCTAACAAACCCCGACCGCCGAAGGCTTGATACGTGTCAACATGGTATTCGCCGAACCTATTGACGTGTATGCTGACGAAGACAATCCGTACGCTGACTGGACCGCTGACAAAGCCGATGACGTGTGCTGACTGGACTGCCCGTACTGTACAGTTGGACACGTGTCACACTATGATTGGTCCATACTAGATGACTCAACTACCACGTGTCTCGCTGAAATTTGTCTACATAGAATCCGTACAGTACGGACTGACACGTCAGCATGATGACGTCATCATCTATACCTTCAAGTCAACTGATCTTTGACTGTTTGTAACTCGAGCATACGATGTCGGATTTCAATGAAACAAACGCCATCGGAGTCATCTCGACAAGCTCTTCGCGATGATGCTGGTTCCATCGATTTTCGAGAAGATCATTTTTTTCACCTTCTGGACGCCCCTGAAGTCAGTTTGACTGGAAGTTTGACCGGTCGTAACTTGCACAAACGGAGTCCTTTTTGCCCCGTTCAAATTGCGTTGGAATCAGGATGTTGAGCTCTTTCTGATGGTGCTGATTCTGGAGAGAAATGAGACACTTCAATTTCACTGAAAATATCCACCGGATCAGGCCTCCCCACTGAAGACCTTTTGGACCTCCAAAAGTGGCATTTACTCTGACATTAAGTGAGGACTTGGCCTCCCCACTTGTCCTGTATCTTCTGTACATTTGAAAACCTGGCTCACAAGCACAATGAAGACTGCAGAAATATTGTTGAACATAAACATTATTCTATCGCTTCCATAAGCTTCTACATCAATTGTCGTAGCCACTAACCAACAAAAATTGACTAGCATCAAGCTGAACAATAATGCAGAAATGAAAGAGAATAAGTCAACAACACATCGATCCTTCACAACAGTAACATTTTTACCCAAGGATTCATCAATGCTTTCAAGCATCCTTTTCTCATGCTGTACTGCAAGTGCATCCTGCAACATCTGACCCTGGTTAGCTACTCCAAGTTCAAGTGTAGAACCACCTGTACTGACAGACATAAGAGTTAACTCTTTACTTGCATTAATTACCCTCTTTAACTACCCTGTGTTTGCAAAAGAACGATCAGTCTTAATCCTGTGAGAATGTACAATATACTGTATGCCATCTTTAAACAAGTGATAATGATTCTTTTCCCTGTAGAAAATTGCTTTTTTGTCATAAAGATAAGGGCTACCAAGCACTATCCCACAGATATCCAATGGAACTACATCAAATTGTACCTCATCCACAAACTTACTAGTGATTGCGAACCTTAAGGTGCATTGTTTTGTTACTTGCAACTTGTCATTTTCACAAATCCAACCTAGTGGATAAGGTTTCTTATGTGGTGTAGTTCTTAATCCCAAGTTATTTACAACACTTTCTGAAATTAAATTCACCTGAGATCCACTATCTATGAGTGCATCAATTTTACTATTATGAGCAACAACCCTTAAATGAAACAACTCATTCCTTTTCTTATCTTCAGAGAAATCATTAACTTTAGAAGTAGAAGCACAACTATCAAAGGAAACACTGAAAGTAGGAGCTTTACCTTTCATACCCATAGCTGTTATCTTAGTTTCATCATCTGAATCGGAACCAAGATCCATAACAACATTTGTGGATTTCTCCTTACCCTTTTGTTTCTGATTCTGTCTTTGAGCCCACTTAGGCTTCAGTTCGGGATGCAACTTCCAACAATGATCTTCATCATGACCCTTCCTGTCACAATGAGAGCAAGAAAGTTTATCATCCTTATTAATTGTAGCTGTCTTCTTTCCTTTCCCTGTCTCTGCATTCTTAGAAGATTTCTTTACATCATTATCAAACTTATCAATAAAAGATCCTTTACCCCTTGACTCTAAGTGTGTTGCTTGAACAGACACTTCATCCAAGTTACAAGGGTTCAATACCAAAATGGAATGTCTAAGGTAGGAATGTAGACCTCCTATGTACTTCAACAACGTGTCTTGGGTATACAAAGGAACATTCAAAGAAATAGCCCTTTTCCTGAACTCATGGGTGTACTCTTGGACAGTTTGACCCTTCCCTTGCCTAAACATTTGCCAGTCCATCATTAACTGCTGCATATGTCCTAAGGGATAAAACTGCTTCTTCAAAGCATTAACAAACTCTGCCCAAGTTAAACTGACTCTACCATGTTGTGAAACTTCTGCCTTAGACCTACTCTCCCACTAGGTTAATGCTATACCTCCTAAACGAAGAGTAGCTAATTGGATCCTATCAACATCATCTATTAGATTCTGGACTCTACAGTAGACCTCTATTTGTTGAATCCAATCATCCAATTTTTCAGCATTAAGTTCACCACAATACTTTGGTAAATCAAATTTTACATCCAATTTAATTTTAGGCTTATACCCACTCTTGAAAGGATTAGAAGAAATAGAATGAGGAGAAGATGGAGAAGAAGGAGAAGAGGGAGGAGAAGAAGAAAAGGGTGGATCTGGTTGCTTGTCACCATCTCCATGATGTTTCCCTTTCTTGTCTTTGCGATCTTCTTGCTTTGACGAACCTCCTTCATGTCCTTTTCGCTCTTGTCTCTCTTGAAAAAGAATGTCCACCTTAGCCTTCATCTCAAGGAATGCTCTTCGAAATTCCTGCTCACTGATCTCATCAGGAACCTCCATTCCAGAAACAGACATCTTCGGAAATGTTCTACGCTTCCCGATCTCAGGATCAAATTCTTCAAGCTTGCCTTCACCCTTCTGAATCCTGGATCTCGTTAGCATTCAAGAAAACAAATAACTGCAATAATAGTCAACTGAGCTCTGATACCACTTGATCTGTATAGGATCTAGACTAGATTGCAGTATTTAAATGCTTAACTTTTACAATGCTTTTACAATGATTATTTCAAGTTAATTAAATCGAAATTCACTTAAGGAAATAACAGAATGAAAGTAATAACAAGGTGATTTAACAGAAAGGAAGGAAATGAGAGACAAAAAGAGAGAGAAGAAGAGAAGTGCAAACAGTTGATAACGGAGTTCGTCATGAAAGTGACTACGTCTCCGGGTCCACTCCAATAGAGAGACCGATCTGATTAACTCCAAAAATCAAATACAAATGATGCACCAAGACCATCAGTTCGGCAGCATAACAGGGCTCCGATATTCAACAATGGCTTGAAAATTCTTCAACAAGACCCCTCTCTTCCATGTTGCCTCAGCGTCAAGACTTCATCACCTGAAAGAAACTTCCATTCCACTCTCACCTCACACCCCTTTTTATACATAAAAATAAGCCAAATAAGGCTTAACCACCAAATTAAATGTCTAACTCCCTTACCAACTCGTACAAGGATTATTTGTATTTTTATCAACCCTCTTGGTTATTTAGTTAGGTGGGTTTTGTTGGTTTATGGCTAAAAGAGCCATTTGGTTAGAGATTCGGCCAATAGTTCTATAACAAAAGAACCGGTGGCCTATACATATACAATAAGATTCGCGTGGTCCACCGGTGGCTTATCCTTTTATTAAGTGGGTGGTCGGCGGTTCCAACCCCACCGGCCATGCTTTATACCAAATAACCGAATAACTAAACAATAAAGACAAACGGCTTCATCTTAATAAGTGACGGCTATGTTTGGTGCAACGGTGAAACGGCCCGCTATTTTCGCCGAAATTGTAGGTTCAAACCCGTCCACGATATTTTTGGCATTCTGTCCAACCAACCAGACTGCTGCTATGGAGACACGTGTCGACCTGCAATTCGTCGACTCTGATGACAAGGCAAGCCCGTACGCTGACAAAGCCGATGACGTGTGCTGACTGGACTGCCACCTGTCCGATGACGTGTCGTACGGATGCCACATGTTGCACTCTCATTGGTCCGTACAATCTGACTCATCTGCCACGTGTTTCGTTCGAATTCATCCACTTGGCTTCCGTACTGTACAGACTGACACGTCAGCATGATGACGTCATCATCAGTACCTTCAAGTCAACCGGACTTTGACTAGCTGTATCTTGAGCCTTCGATGTCGGATTTCGACGAAACGAGTTGCGTTGGAAAGCTTGCGATGAGCTCTTCGCGATGATGCCAACTTCGACAAATTTTGATGACACCATTTTTTTTGCTTCCTGGACGCCCTTTGATTCCAATTTGACCAAAGGTTTGACTGGCTATAACTCGTGCGGCAACTTACCTTTTCACCTGCCTCAATTCATGTTGAAATCAGACTGAGCTCTTTCTTAATGGTTTTCCGATTCCCGAGAACCATGACACTTCACTCTTTTCACCTAAAAATGTCCAACGGATCGTATTTCAATTCTTATTTTTAGATTCGCAGGCTTAATTGTTTTAAGGTTCAATTGCATTCACAGAGGTGACATGTGTCAGCACCACACACATTATCACTAGCCTAAAAAACACCTATTCTCAGTGTGTTTCATTAGAGCTCCATGTGGTATTAGTTTGTGGCAATTGATCTTGCAAATACTATCCACTTGTAACATATTATGGGGTTTGGGGCATCTCCTCGATTTTTTTTTTTCACTAACACATCAATATTTTTTCCCATTGACACGTTAAGGTTTTCTCGTTGACACATCAAGGGTTTTTTCGATTGACACATCAAGGTTTTCTTGTTCAAACATCAATAAAAAATGATCTTGTAAGACCCTAATTCTAGAAGGTTCCAAAAAGCTTGTTATAAGCGGTTGGGATGTATGGTGCGGTAGTGTGTTAGTAAGATTATAATCTATTTTAAACTGGATAATAAAATCATTGGATGGTTGCATCTCTATGGATGTAGCCCATATTGGGTAAGCCATGTTAAATTATGAGTTGATCTCTTTTGTGTTATTCTTCATTATTATTTCTAGGTTATTTAATCTACATATAATTATTAATGTTTATTTCTTCAATCTTCCTAAACCCTAACATGTGGTGGCTCCACTCACCACCCTTTTAATGATATTGCATAGCTATTATTATCCAAGCTTGTATTTTTGAAGGCACCACACATTGGATGGGTGTCAGATCGAGCCTATTTTGAGTTCTAGAATGTTTAGAGGTGTGTTATTGTTCTATTTCCAAAGAAGACTCATTGTGGGAGTTATCAAGTGATGCCACATGTCGAGGTAGATAATGCAAGCAATGGGGTAGGTTTTCATCTAGTTCACCAAGCTGCATTATGGAGGTAGTGGAATTTCTAGGAAACACTATTTCCTCCATGTGGGGAGACCATAATTACCCACTCTAGTAGTTACAATGGTCTCATGATGGTGGATCTCATGAGGAACCATTTCCTCCATGTGGTCAGACCATGCTTACCCACTTTGGTAGTTATAATGACCTCATGATGGTGGCTCTCACAAGTGGCACCACATATGAATCTTTCATTTTTAACCATATCCTTCGGGGGGAGTTGCTCTATTTATGCATCTTTTCTATTTGTTTTAAGGGTTGGAAAATATTGTAACA
>CM021101.1:92803725-92989808 GCA_007115665.2 Sequoiadendron giganteum | reverse complement strand
GATCTTGATTATCTCCTTGGATTGAGTTTTATACTTAGTCAATTTTCATGTTTTTCAATTGTACCCCTTACCTAGTCATTGAACTTCAAGTTGTTTTTAAAAGGGGGTCATGAAGGGGGTCGACTATTGAGCAATTAATGTTTATTTTAAATGCTTATTGATGCAACTAAAAATGGATGCCTTAAGGGAAGTAATTAATGTTTATTAATTAAAAATAAAGTGAATAATGTGAAGTGGTATCCCTTGGAGAGAAGTGAACAACTTCTTGTTGGAGTTACAAATTGCTTCATTTGCCAATTGAGCCTGTTTATTGATGCTTCAAGCCTTCATTCTGATGTGGGATTTTGAAAGTAAAGTTATGCTGCTAGACTGAATCGAGAACCTGGCTAAGGGGAAGCTTAGCGAATCAATCCATCCTTCGGGCCTAAAACTATGATTTCCTAGGTGGTTATATGATATTGTACTTCACATAGAGGTGTAGATAGAGCTTCAATTTTGATGTTTTTGAATAGGTTGCTAATGTATAGCCTGTTTTGAGTTGCTGGTTTCAACATGGCTGAAGCAAATTTCTGACCATAGCTTCACCTCTGATTTTTATATTGTTATGGGTATTGGCCCATGCTGTTCTACTGTGGAGGGCACCCCATTTTGCAAAGTTTTGGATTTTAATTTGGTCTGTGGAAGTTTTGAGAAGAGGTCGACCTACTTCCTAGGTCGTACTTCTCCTTGGCATGTGCATTGGGAATCAAGCCTTTTGTTTCTTCCTATTTTTGGCTCGTTTATCCAAAGGAGTTGGGATGCCTAGCTCCTAGCTGTAATTTGGCTATGGTTTGGGAGCATTTCGAGCTATTTCGGAGAAGCTACGTCCATTTTGGCGATTTATCATCTTGTTGGTATGATTTCTTGTATTTACTGTTTCTGACCAGATTGGTTAGATTTTGATATTATGCTGATTTGAGCTTCAATTCCATATCAATTCATAATGTAAATGTTATAGGTTGATTACTCTAACAATTAATAGATTTTGGAAGCTTATCTTTGATATTTATAGCTGTAATTATTCATTGTAAGGCTGATTAGTAGTACTAACAACTATTTGTTTCTATTGCTACAATTTAGTTTGTTTTACACTCCCACAATCAAGTGGTCGAGTTCATAAATTCTATCTTTCATTTTTGTGTTTTTCCCACCATGAAAAATAAGTGATAGTGAGGAATAAATACCCCCCATTGAACAAGTGGAAGCGTGGTTACATGGTTGGCTTGCCGCCTTGTTAATTGTAATAATGTCACCCACTGAATAAGTGGAGTATCCCCACTGCCTTGTGGATTCTTGCTATTAGTAGATGAATGCACTTTTAATTTAGTTTTGTTGCTAATGATCCCCAAACCATATGCTATCACCTTTCCTACACTAGGATCTTGGTGAACATTCTTGGTGCGCGTTATTTACAAGCTGATTTGGTTTTGGCGCTAACACTAATTAGTGGTTTGATGATGGTTTCATTGTGTTAAAATCAAGAAAAACTAAGGGGGTACATTACAATGGTATCAAAGCCTGTTTTCCTGCCATCCTATGAGTTCAGTGCTTCAGAGACACATGAGTGACAGAGAATTTCGTTGCTACACCAGAGGAAACATAGTTCAGTTTCAGCTTCTTGAGATTGATACCTTTTCAGAGTTTTTGAGAAAGCACAAAACACCAATTGATAACATGGCTGACAAGGGAAAGGGACCAACCAAGAGATAAAAGATGATAGTGACTCTAGAGTAGAAGAGAAGTTTGATGCAATGCTAGATATGATGTCAAGATTACTTGAAAAAATGGATCAACAAGTGACCACAGTCTAACCAAAGCAAGAGTCAGATTCTAGTGGTTCTAATTCAGAACCAAGAGGAAGAACAGTTGGGAAACATGTTGCCAATTCACTGGAATCAATCCCTAGACCTCTCCTTCCTTCTATTACTCCTAGGGAGGAAGCATCTGTCGACCCTGAGGTCCCCATGACAGATGAAGTGAGACAAAGTTATATGGAGTATGTTTCTCTTCCATATGATATCAAAGAGAATCTAACATTTGTCAGTATATGAATCAAAAGAAAGGAAGAGGAGGGAAAAATGATTTTCGAGCTCCTATGGGTCCCAAAATGGACTATCAACAAGCACTTGCCAAAGTCACCTTGGCTCATTATGATGGAAGCGATAAGTGCACAACTCGATCATGGATCTAGAAGCTGGATAATTACCTATCACTCAGGGCTATTCCAGAAGAAGACACCATCAAATTTGCAACATTGCATTTGGATGGAGCTACACATGAGTGGTGGTACCATAGTTTGGTCACTCTTGGCCATAACTTGATTCATACATATGAATAATTTACCAACAAGATGATTGAAAGGTTCGACACCAAGGATCCAAAAATCAAATTCTGTGAGCTTGCTCAGCTGAAACAACATGGCTCACTAGATTCTTACATTGTAGAGTTTCAAAGACTTTCCATGATGGTGCCCAACATCACTAAGAGGAGGCTTGTTGTGCTATTTTTTGAAGGTCTTATGGAGCCATTAAAAGGGTGGGTTAAATAATTTAATCCACCAAGCCTTGAGGAAGAAATAAGAAAAGATAGAAGTATGGAATTGGCTGCTCCAAGGCCTAAGTTTTCTTCAAAACCCCTTGTTCATAAAAACGAAAAGAAACATTTCCCTCTTCCATCCAAAAAATTTCCACCCAAGATGGATGAAGAGATGAGTGAGAAGCTAAGAAAGGAGGGGGTTTGTTACACATGCCATGAACCATGGTATAGAGGGAATAGATTCTATGGTAAAGGTCTTTCACATCACATGGGAGCTTATTCTGATTACGAATCGGAATCTAATTTTCCAGAACAACAATATGATCATGATTACAGTGATGATGAAAGAGTTCCAATTGAACTTGAAAGAGGACAAGGAAGTGGAGATACATTTTCTCAATTAACAAGCTTTCAAAAGAATGAGTCTTTCAGGGTTCATGGTATGCTTGGTGGGTAAAGGATGGTTGCTCTCATTTATACAGGAGCAACACATAACTTCATTGATGAAGGGTTAGTTGCAAGAAGAGGGATTAAGATTGAAGAATTTGAAGGATTCAAAGTCATGGTGGCAGATGCTTTCACAATCTCTTGCAACCGAAAGATCTCCAATTTGTCCATGCAACTTGGAACCTATGATGTCAAAGATGATTTTTATATTGTAGGTATTGGAGGAATTGATGTAGTGCTTGGAATTCAGTGGTTGTGATCTCTTGGAGAGATTACCTTGAACTTGCAAACTATGGAGCTTAAGTTCCAAGCAGATGGAAAAATGGTGGTGTTAAGAGGATTGTCTAATGGAGGTCCTCAGATTGTGTCTTTCAAAAGAATGGAGAAGCTGATTCAACATGATCAGGTTGAATGGGCAACTGAATGTTTGATCTTTCCATCCAGTCCAGTGAAAGACAAAAGGCACTACCATCCTGATGTTCATTCTTTGATCACAAAGAGAAGTAAAGTATTTGGTAGTATACCCCCTGGAAGATCACCAAAAAGAGGGACTGAACATATTATTGAGCTTGAAGATGGGGCTAAACTGATTATCACTACTCCCTACTGGTACCCCAAGAAGTAGAAGGATGCAACTGAAAAATCCATCAAAGAAATTTTGGAGATGGGTCATTTCCATCCAAGAAAAATCCCTTTTGCTTCAACTATAGTTCTTGTGAGAAAGAAAGATGGTACCATGCGATGTGTGTTGATTACCATGTGTTAAATCAAAGAACTATCAAGAATAGATACCCTATTCCTAGAATTGATGAGCTCCATGATGCAATCTATTTTTCAAAGATTGATATTAGATTCGAGTACCATCAAATCTGAATGAGGGAGTTAGACATCGAGAAAACTAATTTTCGATGTCATTTTGGGCATTATGAATTTCTAGTCATGCCATTTGGTTTGACTAATGTTCCAACAACCTTTCAGACTTGCATGAGCATAACTTTCTAGAAGCAGATGAGGAAATTTGGTTTGATTTTTTATGATGATATTCTCATCTACAACAAGTCTTGGGAGGAGCATCTTAAGCATTTGGATGAGGTACTTAATATTATTGAGTCAGAACGCCTCTACACCAAGGAGTTAAAGTGTGAATTTGGATTGAAAAAACTACTCTACCTTGGCCATACAATCAACTCTAAGGGGGTTAGAGTTGATCGAGACAAAATTAAGGCAATCATGGACTAGCCTCCACCTAAGAATGTGACACATCTGATGGGGTTTTTAGGAATTTGTGGATTCTATTGAAGGTTTTTCAAAGGGTATTCTTACATGGTTGCTCCATTGACTGACCTCACCAAAAAGGGGGCATTTACATGGTCTCAAAATGCTCAAGTGGTTTTTGACAAGTTCAAATAGATTATTAGCCCATGTTCTGTGTTGGCCTTACCAGACTTCTCCAAAACCTTTGAGTTGCAGTGTGACACTTCCAGAGAAGGGATTGGAGGTGTTATCATGCAAGATAAGCACCCCATTGTCTTCGAGAGTAGAAAGTTAAGAGGAGCTAAAAATACTTATTCAATTTATGACAAATAAATGCTTGTTATTATGCATGCATTAGCCAAGTTTAGGCAATACTTGGTTGGGAGTAAATTTATTGTTAACACTGATCAAATAGTCTTAAAAATTTCATGCATCAAAAGGATTTAAATGAGAGGCAACATAAATGGGTGAGTAAGCTACAAGCTTATGAATTTAACATTGAATACGTCAAAGGGAAAAATAATATAGTTGTTGATGCATTGTCAAGAAAGCCTCATTTATGCTCCTTGTTTGAGATTTCTGCAGATTGGAAGGAGCAGATTTTAGCTGATTATGCTAAAAATCCTTTTGCAACCAACATTGTTGATGGCACTTTAAAGGTTGATAGATACAAGTTGGTTGATGGGATGATCCATTACAAAGATAGAATCTTTTTGGCACCAGATTCTAAGTTAAAAAATAAGATTCTACAATCATTTCATGACATAACTCTTGTTGGTCACCAAGGTTTCTTCAAGACTTACGAGTAGATCCGTGAAATATTTTCATGGAAAGGGCTAAAAAATGAAGTTTTGAGTTATATAAGAGAAGGTCATACTTGTTAAGTGAATAAGAATGAGCATGTTTTTCCTGCTAGTTACTTGTAGCCCCTACCCATTCCAAATTAGAAATGGGAAAGTATTTCTATGGATTTTATAACAAGCTTGCCTAAGATGCAAGGGAGGGATTGCATCTTTGTTGTGGTTGATAGATTGACCAAGTTCACTTATTTCTTGGCCATTACCAACACTTTTACAACAACACAGGTTGCTGATTTGTTCTTCCATGAGGTGTTTTGTCTACATGGGCTTCCAAAGATTATTGTAAGTGATAGAGAGTAAATTTTTGAGCACCTTTTGGCAAGAATTGTTTAAATTGTGTGGTACAGTTCTTACTCCAAGCACTAGTTATCACCCTCAAACTGATGGCCAGACAAAGATTATCAACAAATGGTTAGAGGGTTATCTCAAAAATTATGTTTTTGGGCAACAAAAGGTGTGGGTGAAATGGCTCCATTTGGTTGAATATTGTTACAATTCATCCTATCATATGTCTCCCTTCATGGCTTTGTATGGATATGAAGCTCCAAGTTTTGTTGATCCTGTTTTTGGTGATTGTAGAGCTCCATAGGCAAAGGAAAAGTTACATCAAAGTCAAGACATTCTCAAATCTTTGAAAGACAATCTCCATCATGCTCAGAATCAACATAAATTATTTGCTGACCAACAACGTACTGAGTGCTCTTTTGAGGTTGGTGACTTGGTTTATTTGAGGCTCCAATCCTATAGGCAGTCTACTCTCAAGAAGAGTGGAGCTGAAAAAATTAAGCTACATTTTTATGGGCCTTTCAAGGTCATCAGAAAGGTGGGAGAAGTGGCTTATGAGTTATAATTACCATCAAGCAACAAGGTGCACAATGTGTTTCATGTTTCTAGACTCAAGAAGGCTCTTGGTCATGATGTTGCATCAAATTTTTTTCCTCTGTTGGATGAAGAAGGACAACTTATTTTGATTCCTAAGGCAATTATTGATTTCAAAGAACACTCTTTGAAGAAGAGGTCAATCAAAGAGTATTTGGTTAAATGGAAGAACCTGCCAATAGAGGATACATGGGAGAATGAGCATATTTTGCAACATCTTGATTTGCAATTGCTTGGGGACAAGCAATTTTGGGAAGGGAGGACTGTAATGTCCCCTTTTTAGTGATGACCTCATTGTGGACTTATAGCCAATTTTTAGAAATTTGTAGTCTATTCAAATGAGAAAACTAGGATTTCCAATGTTTCCTGCTCAGGTTGGATTTTTGTTGTTTTGGAGTAATCTTATTATTTTTGGCATTGGCTATTTTTAGTAAGTCTAATTTTGGCAGTAACATCATCAAAAACTTTGTTCAGATCATCATCCTATTCTTGGCAATCTATTAGTTTCAGTTTTGGCGTTGATCTTGGTTATCTCCTTGGACTGAGTTTTATACTTAGTCAATTTTCATGTTTTTTAGTTGTACCCCTTACCTAGTCATTGAACTTCAAGTTTTTTTAAAAAGGGGGTCATGAAGGGGGTCAACTATTGAACAATTAATGTTTATTTTAAATGCTTATTGATGCAACTTAAAGTGGATTCCTTAAGGGAAGTAATTAATGTTTATTAATTAAAAATAAAGTGAATAATGTGAAGTGGCGTCCCTTGGAGAGAAGTGAACAACTTCTTGTTGGAGTTACAAATTGCTTCATTTGCCAATTGAGCCTATTTATTGATACTTTGAGCCTTCATTCTGATGTGGGATTTTGAAAGTAAAGTTATGTTGTTGGACTAAATCGAGAACCTGGCTAAGGGGAAGCTTAGCAAATCAATCCATCCTTCGGGCCTAAAACTATGATTTCTTAGGTGGTTATATGAGACTGTACTTCACACAAAGGTGTAGTTTGAGCTTCAATTCCGATGTTTTTGAACAGGTTGCTGATGTATAGCCTATTTTGAGTTGTTGGTTTCAACTTGGCTAAAGCGAATTTCTGATCATAGCTTCACCCCCGATTTTTATATTATTTTGGGTACTGGCCCATGCTGTTCTACTGTGGAGGGCACCCAGTTTTGCAAAGTTTTAGATTTTAATTTGGCCTGTGGAATTTTTGAGAAGAGTTCAACCTACTTCCCAGGCCGTACTTCTTCTTGGCATGTGCATTGGGAATCGATCCTTCTATTTCTTTCTATTTTTGGCTCATTTATCTAGAGGATTTGGGACACCTAGCTCCTAGCTGTAATTTGGTTGTGGTTTGGGAGCATTCTGAGCTGTTTTGGAGCTACATCCATTTTGGTGATTTCTCATCTTGCTGGTTTGATTTCCTGTATTTACTGTTTTTGATTAGATTGGTTAGATTTTGATATTATTCTGATTTAAGCTTCAATTCCATATCAATTCATAATGTAAAAACGTGTTGATTACTCTAACCATTGGCAGATTTTGGAAGCTTATCTTTAATATTTGTAGCTGTAATTGTTCATTGTAAGGATGATTAGTAGTACTAACAACTATTTGTTTCTATTGTTGTAGTTTAGTTTGTTTTACACTCCCACAATTAAGTGGTCGAGTTTATAAATTCTCTTTCATTGTTGTGTTCCCCCCCACGAAAATAAGTGGTAGTGAGGAATAATTACCCCCCACTAAACAAGTGGAAGTGTGGTTACATGGTTGTCTTTCCATCTTGTTAATTGTATTAATCTCACCCACTGAATAAGTGGAGTATCCCCATTGTCTTATGGATGCCTGCTATTAGCAGATGAATGTACTTTAAGTTAAGTTTTGTTGCTAACCATCCCCAAACCATATTCTATCACCTCGCCCACACTAGGATCTTGGTGAACATTCTTGGTGCGGGTTATTTACAAGCTGATTTGGTTTTGGTGCTAATGCTAATAAGTGGTTTCATGCTGGTTTCATTGTGTTAAAATCAAGAAAAATTAAGGGGATACATTACAGGCTTGCAAAGTAATAAGCCTATCGTCAAACTTAGTATTTATTTTGATTAATGTCTATGGTCCAACTTTTTGCATTAGAAAAAGAGAGTTATGGAGGGAATTAGGAAGCTTTTTGGCATTCAATACATCTAAAATTTTCTTCTTGGGGGGATATTTCAATGCCATCTTACACAACCATGAAAATAATAGAGGGGTGGTGAAAAGGAGGTTTCAATCTCAAATAGATTTTGAAGGCTTCGTTGTGGCAACTAGCTTGTTGGAGGTTCAGATGACCAACAATAATTTAAAATGGACAAATATAAGATTGGGCTTTAGTAACATAGCAAAACAATTGGACATGTTTTTGTTCAAAGGGGATTTGGGATCTTTCCCTTTCACTTTAGAAGGAAACATAATCCCTCAATCTGGGTTGAACCATTATCCAATCAAATTAGAGATTTTAGGGGATAAAAGACCACTATGACACCCCTTTAAATATGAAAAAATGTGGTTGAAAGATCAAATTGTTTTATGAGATGGGAGAAAAATGCTGGGAAGAGGTGAATTTAGAAGGAACAAAAATGTTTTGGGGCTGTCACAAAATTGAGAATACTCAAACAACAACTAAAAGTATGGAATATAACTCACTTTAAACATATTTTCAAAACAAAAGAAAAAGTGGAAGAGGAGTCAAGGGAGTTAACAAAGAGGTTTTCAAGAAGGGGATGGACAAGGAAAATTTCATAAAGGAGTAGGAATTGCTAAAAGAATATGAGGAAGTGCAATCTAGAGAAGAAATATATTGGAGACAAAAGTCAAGAGAAACATAGATCACAAAGGGAGACTAAAAAACCAAGTACTTTCATAATGTGACAAAATTCCAACAAGATGTTAACTGCATAACAAAAACCAAAAGGGTAGACAAACTACTCAAAGAAAACCTTGAAGAAATAGAAAAGGAGACAGTAACATATTTCAAAAATTTGCTAAATAATCTGGAAGGCTCAAATTTAAATTCATAAAACTAGATGCTACAAGGTATTCCATCCAAGGTTGGTGAATGAAGCTCAAAATAAATTATTGATGAAAAAAATTATAGAAGAAGAAATTAGAATGATCTCTTTCCAATTGAATCTGGATAGAGCGCTTAGCCCAGATGGTTTCCCGACAAGATTCTTTCAAAACTGTTGGGAAATAGTAGGACAAGAGGTGGTAGTTGCAATAGAAGACTCGAGGAAAACTGGCAAGGTGTTGAGAGAGGTAAATAACACCTTTGCACTAATTCCAAAGAAAGAAAAGCCTACAACCTTGGATGAGTTTCGACCAGTTGCACTATGTTACACATTATACAAGATAATGGCCAAGGCAACTATGAATCGACTAAAGTTAATACTTCCAAATCTAATTTTAGAGAAGAAAATGGGTTTTGTGTTGGGCAAGTCAATTTTGGAGGGGGTAATAATAGCTCAAGAAGCAATACGTTCTATCCAAAAGAGTAAAAGGAAGAGTATGTTAATCAATATGGATACAAAAAAGGCGTATGACAAGGTGGATTGGAGATTTTTTTGTAAAGTATTGGAAACATTTGGGTTTGATTCTCAATGGGTGAATTGTATTTTCAATTGCATAACAAGCCCTAGATTTTAAATTCTTTTAAACATCACACTAGAAGGTTACTTTGAGGTTTCAAGAGGTATCAGACAAGGGGACCCTCTCCCCCCTTTCTTGTTCATAACGATGGTTGAAGCATTGGGCGCTGTAGTTGTTAATGGAAGATTAGTGGGGGTGCAAATAACAAGCAATGTGCTGATAGTTACCCACCAATAATTTGTAGATGGCATAATGCTTTTTGGGGTTGCAAAGAGATGTGAAGCGCAACAATTGAAATAGATTTTGGATCTCTACACTATAGCCTCAGGCTAGGAGGTAAGTGAGGTGAAATCATAAATTTTCTTTTTTAACACAAACCTAGAAAAGAACAAGAAATAATCAAAGTTCTGAATCTTTAGAGGACAACTACCTAGCACTTATTTAGGTCTGTCTTTAGCCAGGGGTTTAAGAAATAATATATGGGACCCATTGGAAAACAAAGTTAAGAATTTTCTATAAACTTGGAAAGGGAAATGGCTTTCGTGTGTAGGTAGGCTAATCATGTTAAAAGATGTTATATCAACAATACCAATATATCTACTATCTTGTCTTTCATTACCAAGGGGAAAATATCATAGTCTAAACTAGAGCATGGGGATATTTTTCTAGTGAGGGACCACAAAGCAAAGAAAGTATGCGCTAATAGCTTGGGACATAATCTACAGAACCAAAGAGGTGGGGGGAATTGGATTGAGAGACCTAATAAAAAGAGAGTAAGGAATTAGGAGAAAAATTGATTTGGAGGATGTATATGAGCAATAAAGAGAAGTGGGCCAAGATATTACAAAAAAATACATGAACAACAGTGATTAAAGAAGCATATTAATAGCAAAAATCTTGCCCAAAGGTTCAAGAATATGAAATTTTATGAAGGAATACCAACCCTTAATCTTGGACCACTTATCGTGGGATTCACGCTGGAAAATCAGCCTTGTTTTGGGAAGATTCATGGGGGGATACCCTAGTCTGAGTAGCATTTTAAATATAGAGCATATAAAAAATACACTCATAAAATCCCATGGGGCATATGTTAGAGATCACATGGAAGAAGACATCAAAGACGAGGTTCTCAGGTGGTATTGGAAGGATCTACATAATCAAAATTCACCTCTCAATGACATAGAACAACTTGAATCAATCCTCAAAGACAGTGATTTCAACTAGGGATGGCAAAGACAAACTAGTTTGGACAGCCTCAAACACAGGTCAGTATAACTCAAAAGATAGATATAAAGTTTTGGGAAAAAATGAGCCAAAGTCTTCACTACCATTACATTTATGCTGGAGAAAACAATGTGTCCTGAAAGAAGAGCCTTTATGTGGGTTAATATGAAGAAAAAAATTTAACTGATAAATTTATCAAAATGGGTTACCAAGGCCCCTCAAGGTGCGTCATATGCAAAGAAAATGAAGAAAATGAAAACCATCGGCTATTAGAATGCCCCTTCTTGCAAGCATGTTGGAGATGCCTTTGCACGAAACTTGGGTGGGAAAATGCACTACTTAATGTAATGTCCCTTACCCAAATTTCCCTAGAACTCATTTGTTGATTAGGGTTAGGGTTTCTTCTTTCCAAATGAATGTTCTCCTAATTCAATAACCCTAGATTTGAATCTTGTATTCACCATATTAACAACATATATGTTAGCATTAATATATAGATATCCAAAATATAAACATAATCATAAATGTAGTTTGGCAAACGTGAGAGGAGTGCCATGGGGGATCTGCCCTGAAGCCTTCATGCCAAGTTCAAAAGATTATTCATCAGAACCCTCCTTTCTTATCATCTTAGTACCTTCATACTCCCCTCATGAAAAAACCTCGGAAGACACTCATCCTATCAAGGGAGAGAAACCATAGAGTCCAAGTGGCCTAAGGCCTATCACCTCATATTGCCCAACCCTTTTCTCAGGCCTGCGGGGAAAAGTGCCTAGGTGGTACCCCCACCACTCCATGACCCAACCCTTGCTTTGGGCATGTGGAGCAGAATTCCCAACCCTTGCTTCGAGCCTGTGGGGCAGAATGCCCAACCCTTGCTTCAGGCCTGTGGGGCGGAAACCTAGGTGGGGTATTTAGACACACCACTTAAGTCATGATTCATCCTTCCTGATAGGTTCACAAGCACATAGAAGACAACCTTTTAAACAATCAAATAAATTTTCATTTATCATTGATTCTTTAAGTCCATATTAATATCATTTCATGATGATAACACTAAAGAAAGCATTAGACCAATAATCAGATTAGCAATATCAGTTTCTTATATTCAAAATATGCTAAATATTATTGCTAAGTGAGTACATCACTTGAGTTGCTATATCTCTCCACGTTTGATTCATTACTTTCCTCCTTCCACCTTATACTATATAGGATTGATCATAGGATGAGGACAATTCATAATCTACTTATGTTTATATTAAAGAGTCAGATCATTACTTATAAGGCTTAATAATTGCTGCAAGTATCATTATTGCCCAATTGTAAATTATATATATATATATATATTTTTTATATAAATATATATACCATGAATTCTAATTGATTTCAATTTACAATAATTTCTTTGCATGAATATATATTATTATATTTAAACTATTTAAACTTACAACTTAAATATATTTTTGAGAGTATATTTATCCTTCTCTCTCATCTGCTGCTTTCCCAAATTTATAACTGAATATTATATTGATTCCCTCAATGGTTATTTAATTCATAAAATAACACCTTATTGTTATTTGCAAAAGCCTTTCTCAAATTTCCCATCCATTAAAATGTGTTTAGATATTCTTTCTTTTTTCATCAATTATTTTCTTATTCTCCTAATCAATGCCCTTTTATTCCTTAAATCTGTTTGCTTTTATACTTTCAAAGCTGAGTGAAAGGATGCATCGTTTTGTAAAGTGATATCCTTTTAGTATTTGTTGGCCTTTCCACAAGGGATGTTACCCTTAGTCTAACCGCTGATTTTTGACCAAGCTGACCAATGCCTTTGCTAATTTATTTAGTTTAGCCTTTGTTTATTTTTGGACGCACCAATTCTTAAGGTTTAATTTATATCTTTATTAAAAATGGTTTCCAAGGTTTCTAAACATTTGGAATGACATTATAATATATATTTATTATTTAATAATTTTTATGCAGATATTATAATTTTATACTCAACATGAACATTATAATATTTATTATTTGTTTATGATATTTTATATTTAGTGACGAGCCAATACTTTGGCGCATTTTGATCATATTTTTATAAATACTTTTATGTTTTTATTATGCTAAATCAAACATTTAGTCTGATTATGGGATAGAACATAGACCTTTTTATAACTCAAATATGATGACTATATCATGATAAAAAGTCCCATGATTATTTTCTTTAATGTTTTATTAGTCTGATAAATACTTTATGACTTTTTGTGATCATAAAACCTTCCTGCAACCTCCACTACCAAACTTCCTGCAGCCATGTCCGAAATGATGTTTTCCTTAGTTAATACTTAATGAATGAATGAATGAAGTAATGAATTGTCTTAAAGATGAACGTGCTGAGCTAACCTTCTTCTCTAGGAAAAGATGGCGAGTTATTTTGCAGGTACCACGATTGGAGGAAGGAATTCGAATTCCACTTGAAAAGTAGAAGGCCAAATCTATAAAGAATGGTTCAACAACGAAAGATGGGGAGTCGGTTTCCACTCATCCGCCAAGCAGGGAGAATGTTCTAGAAATCTAGGCCAGGCGTCCTATTGTTGCACAAATCTAGGATGATGGCACTTTAAGACTGCCAAACCGATTTGACTTAGTCCTTGCATTGTCATTCACCTCTTTACTTAAGTTAGTTGGATGTAATAAATACCTCCCGATTTATAAGGGAAGGTTGGTTAGTAGTTAGGATTAGTTTTCAATAAATAGCCCATTCTCCTTTAGAGAATGGGCTGGAAGAACTTGCTATAATAATACGTTTTTCAGATCAGAAATACAGTCAAGAAAGATTGCGCTATGTACTTGTTCACTTTAGATCAATAAATTTTATGAAGCTTTTCACCTAATCTGTTGTTTATTTTGGCATGACCTAAGGGGGCCCACTTAGGAAATTGCCTGTACTTTCATTTTGTAGGATTAGGATAGATGTACTTGCTTTTATAGAAGTTAAATGTGTCTGTTCCTGCAGCAATAGAAATACAGTGCTATTGATTGTTCTTGCAGCCACTAGAAACAGAGTAGTTTTACCTTTCACTTCTGTTTCCAAGCAAGTTATTCAGTAAAGTAATTCTAGAATTTAGAGTTCTAGCATTTTAGAAGATCATGCATGTCTGGAAGGGTGGTTAGTGCATATATTTTGCTGTCCCATTTCAAGTCTACGTCCTCGGGTTGATAAGTAAATGAGGTTCTTTAAACATATTATAGTTGCTTGTTGTGATGTCCAATCCCTAAGTTGAGGAATTCATATTCCTAGTTATCTAGCTGATTAAAGAACATTACATTTTCGGCACCATTGCCGGGATGGTGTCAAACTAAAAACCTATTGTAGGCATGCTAGCAGGTAGCTTGAAGTTTTATTGCTAGAATTTAGATCAAAATTTACTATTCCAGCATTTCTCCATAGTTAGATTTACTTCCTACTGTATGCTTAGAAGAAGAGACCAATTTGGAAGATTCCTTCCTAGAAGTTTAGATATCCAAGAAAATAACCCAGAGATTGACCTAGAAATTGTCCCAGAAGAACCATATTTGGATGCCGGCCAGGACCTTGTCACTTCATCTTCTTCTTCCTCGGAGATCACTTTGAACCTGTTTGATACACCTGATAATATAGATTTACTCACATCACAGTTGAATAATCTGCATACCCTCAATAACCAGCATCCCCATAACAATCCACTAGCCATTGTTGTCTACCAACCAGGAGCTAATCCAAGACCACCACCAAGGATGGCAGTGCCTACTTTTCCATTTCTACTCCTTGAGTTGCATGGCAATGATAATCTCAAAAATATCCCTGCTTCATTGCTTCCAAAATTCTATGGCCTGATTACAGAGGACCCTCATACCTTCTTGTTCGAATTTGACATCCTATGTAGGATTTATGATTATACTACTGAAGCCCATAAGATGAAATTGTTTCCTTCTACTTTAAAGGAGTCGGCCTTAAGATGGTTCATGGGATTAGGAGGCAATGCAACAACCACTTGGGATGAATTGAAGGAATTGTTCTTAGGGAAGTATAAAGAATATTGTAGGGGAAATCATATGAGAGGAGATGACCTCTTCAAGATGACACAAAAGGAGGATGAAACCTTGGAGGACTATGTATCCAGGTTTTTGTTCAGTGTGCAAAAAAATACTCAGCACCAGCTAAATGAGGAGTCTAAAAAACTTTCTAATCAGATAGGATCTAGACTAGATTGCAGAATTGAATGCTTAATTTTTACAATGATTATTCCAAGTTAATTAGAACAAAATTAACCCATGGAAATAATTACAATAATTAAAATGACAAGGTGAAAACAACAGAATGAAAGAAAGTGAGAGAAAGAAAGAGAGAGATGCAAATAGAGTTTGATTTCGGAGTTCGCCACAATCGTGACTACGTCTCCAGGTCCGCTCCAATGGAGTGAGACCGATCCGATTAATCTCCAAATCAATTACAAAATTGCACCAAGACCATTTCTTCTAGCACTTCGGCAGTATAACAATACTCCGATGTACGAAAATGGCTCCAAAAATCTCCACAAGAACTCTCTAGCATATCACCTGTTTCTCTTGAAAATTATCTTAAAAATTACTTAAACTCACACCTAAACCCCTCCTTTTATACATAAAATATGCTTAATAAGGCTTAACCACTCATTAAATGTATAACTCCCATTAAATAGCTCGTACAACAACCCTTTTGTCTCCAAATAGCTTCTGGTTTTGATAGTTGGAGGTAGTTTCACTTGTTTATGGCTTACTTAGCCATTTGGTTAAGGTTTCGGCTCCAAATCTTCAACAAAATCGACCGAGCTCCCACATTTATCAAGGAGCGTTCGGTGGTTGAACGGCTATAAAACATTTTGGTGGCCGCGGGGTCGACGGTTCCAACCCCGCCGGCATTGCTTTTAACAATTAACACAAAATTTTAAACAAGAAAAACAAATAATTCCATATATATTATTGACCGCTGCGTTTGGTGCAACGGCTAACGGCCCGGCCGTTTGGGCGGAGATCGCGGGTTCAAACCCGTCCGCCCTTTTTGGCAGTCTGCCTAACAAACCCCGACCGCCGAAGGCTTGATACGTGTCAACATGGTATTCGCCGAACCTATTGACGTGTATGCTGACGAAGACAATCCGTACGCTGACTGGACCGCTGACAAAGCCGATGACGTGTGCTGACTGGACTGCCCGTACTGTACAGTTGGACACGTGTCACACTATGATTGGTCCATACTAGATGACTCAACTACCACGTGTCTCGCTGAAATTTGTCTACATAGAATCCGTACAGTACGGACTGACACGTCAGCATGATGACGTCATCATCTATACCTTCAAGTCAACTGATCTTTGACTGTTTGTAACTCGAGCATACGATGTCGGATTTCAATGAAACAAACGCCATCGGAGTCATCTCGACAAGCTCTTCGCGATGATGCTGGTTCCATCGATTTTCGAGAAGATCATTTTTTTCACCTTCTGGACGCCCCTGAAGTCAGTTTGACTGGAAGTTTGACCGGTCGTAACTTGCACAAACGGAGTCCTTTTTGCCCCGTTCAAATTGCGTTGGAATCAGGATGTTGAGCTCTTTCTGATGGTGCTGATTCTGGAGAGAAATGAGACACTTCAATTTCACTGAAAATATCCACCGGATCAGGCCTCCCCACTGAAGACCTTTTGGACCTCCAAAAGTGGCATTTACTCTGACATTAAGTGAGGACTTGGCCTCCCCACTTGTCCTGTATCTTCTGTACATTTGAAAACCTGGCTCACAAGCACAATGAAGACTGCAGAAATATTGTTGAACATAAACATTATTCTATCGCTTCCATAAGCTTCTACATCAATTGTCGTAGCCACTAACCAACAAAAATTGACTAGCATCAAGCTGAACAATAATGCAGAAATGAAAGAGAATAAGTCAACAACACATCGATCCTTCACAACAGTAACATTTTTACCCAAGGATTCATCAATGCTTTCAAGCATCCTTTTCTCATGCTGTACTGCAAGTGCATCCTACAACACTTGACCCTGGTTAGCTACTCCAAGTTCAAGTGTAGAACCACCTGTACTGATAGACATAAGAGTTAACTCTTTACTTGCATTAATTACCCTCTTTAACTGCCCTGTGTTTGCAAAAGAACGATCAGTCTTAATCCTATGAGAATGTACAATATACTGAATGCCATCTTTAAACAAGTGATAATGATTCTTTTCCCTGTAGAAAATAGCTTTCCTGTCATATAAATAAGGGCTAACAAGCACTATCCCATAGATATCCAGTGGAACCACATCAAACTGTACTTCATCCACAAATTTACTAGTGATTGTGAACCTTAAGGTGCATTGTCTTGTTACTTGCAGCTTATCATTTTCACAAATCCAACCTAGTGGATAAGGTTTCTTATGCAATGTAGTTTTCAATCCCAAGTTCCTTACAACACTTTCTGAAATCAGATTAACTTGAGAACCACTATCTATGAGTGCATCGATTTTACTATTCTTAGCAACAACCCTTAAATGAAATAGCTCATTCCTTTTCTTATCTTTAGAGGCATCATTAACTTTAGAAGTAGAAGCACAACTATCAAAGGAAACACTGAAAGTAGGAGCTTTACCTTTCATACCCATAGCTGTTATCTTAGTTTCATCATCTGAATCGGAACCAAGATCCATAACAACATTTGTGGATTTCTCCTTACCCTTCTGTTTCTGATTCTATCTTTGAGCCCACTTAGGCTTTAGTTCTGGATGCAACTGCCAACAATGTTCTTCATCATGACCTTTCTTGTCACAATGAGAGCAAGAAAGTTTATCATCCTTCTTAACTGTAGCTGTCTTCTTTCCTTTCCCTGTCTCTGCATTCTTAGAAGATTTCTTTACATCATTATCAAACTTATCAATAAAAGATCCTTTACCCCTTGACTCTAAGTGGGTAGCTTGAACACAAACTTCATCCAAGTTGTTAGGATTCAAAACCAAAATAGAATGCCTAAGGTAGGAATGTAGACCTCCTATGTACTTCAACAAAGTGTCCTGGGTGTACAAAGGAACATTCAATCCAATAGCCCTTTTTCTAAATTCATGGGTGTACTCCTGGACAGATTGACCTTTCCCTTGCCTAAACATTTGCCAGTCCATCATTAACTGTTGCATATGACCCAAGGGATAAAATTGCTTTTTAAGAGCATTAATAAACTCTGCCCAAGTTAAACTGACTCTACCATGTTGTGAAACTTCTGCCTTAGACTTACTCTCCCACCAGGTTAAGGCTGTACCTCCTAACCAAAGAGTAGCTAATTGGATCCTATCAACATCATCTAATAGGTTCTGGACTCTACAGTAGACTTCTACTTGCTGAATCCAATCATCCAATTTTTCAGCATTAAGTTCACCACAATACTTAGGTAAATCAAATTTTACATCCAATTTAATTTTAGGCTTATACCCACTCTTGAAAGGATTAGAAGAAATAGAATGAGGAGAAGATGGAGAAGAAGGAGAAGAGGGAGGAGAAGAAGAAGAGGGTGGATCTGGTTGCTTGTCACCATCTCCATGATGTTTCCCTTTCTTGTCTTTGCGATCTTCTTGCTTTGACGAACCTCCTTCATGTCCTTTCCGCTCTTGTCTCTCTTGAAAAAGAATGTCCACCTTAGCCTTCATCTCAAGGAATGCTCTTCGACATTCCTGCTCACTGATTTCATCAGGAACCTCCATTCCAGAAATAGACATCTTTGGAAATGTTCTACGCTTCCCGATCTCAGGATCAAATTCTTCAAGCTTGCCTTCACCCTTCTGAATCCTGGATCTCGTTAGCATTCAAGAAAACAACTGCAATAATAGTCAACTGAGCTCTGATACCAACTTGATCTGTAAACGGATCTAGACTAGATTGCAGAATTGAATGCTTAATTTTTACAATGATTATTCCAAGTTAATTAGAACAAAATTAACCCATGGAAATAATTACAATAATTAAAATGACAAAGGTGAAAACAATAGAATGAAAGAAAGTGAGAGAAAGAAAGAGAGAGATGCAAACAGAGTTTGATTTCGGAGTTCGCCACAATCGTGACTACGTCTCCGGGTCCGCTCCAATGGAGTGAGACCGATCCGGTTAATCTCCAAATCAATTACAAAATTGCACCAAGACCATTTCTTCTAGCACTTCGGCAGCATAACAATACTCCGATGTACGAAAATGGCTCCAAAAATCTCCACAAGAACTCTCTAGCATATCACCTGTTTCTCTTGAAAATTATCTTAAAAATTACCTAAACTCACACCTAAACCCCTCCTTTTATACATAAAATATGCTTAATAAGTCTTAACCACTCATTAAATGTATAACCCCCATTAAATAGCTCGTACAACAACCCTTTTGTCTCCAAATAGCTTCTGGTTTTGATAGTTGGAGGTAGTTTCACTTGTTTATGGCTTACTTAGCCATTTGGTTAAGGTTTCGGCTCCAAATCTTCAACAAAATCGACCGAGCTCCCACATTTATCAAGGAGCGTTCGGTGGTTGAACGGCTATAAAACATTTTGGTGGCCGCGGGGTCGACGGTTCCAACCCCGCCGGCATTGCTTTTAACAATTAACACAAAATTTTAAACAAGAAAAACAAATAATTCCATATATATTATTGACCGCTGCGTTTGGTGCAACGGCTAACGGCCCGGCCGTTTGGGCGGAGATCGCGGGTTCAAACCCGTCCGCCCTTTTTGGCAGTCTGCCTAACAAACCCCGACCGCCGAAGGCTTGATACGTGTCAACATGGTATTCGCCGAACCTATTGACGTGTATGCTGACGAAGACAATCCGTACGCTGACTGGACCGCTGACAAAGCCGATGACGTGTGCTGACTGGACTGCCCGTACTGTACAGTTGGACACGTGTCACACTATGATTGGTCCATACTAGATGACTCAACTACCACGTGTCTCGCTGAAATTTGTCTACATAGAATCCGTACAGTACGGACTGACACGTCAGCATGATGACGTCATCATCTATACCTTCAAGTCAACTGATCTTTGACTGTTTGTAACTCGAGCATACGATGTCGGATTTCAATGAAACAAACGCCGTCGAAATCATCTCGACAAGCTCTTCGCGATGACGCTGGTTCCATCGATTTCCGAGAAGATCATTTTTTTCACCTTCTGGACGCCCCTGAAGTCAGTTTGACTGGAAGTTTGACCGGCCATAACTTGCACAAACGGAGTCCTTTTTGCCCCGTTCAAATTGTGTTGGAATCAGGATGTTGAGCTCTTTCTGATGGTGCTGATTCTGGAGAGAAATGAGACACTTCAATTTCACTGAAAATATCCACTGGATCACGCGGTAAAGGCCATGGTGAGCTTGGTGGGCTCGGCGACTGGGTTGACCGAGTTGGACTCGGTGTCAGAAGTCATCGGCGAATAGAATGGAGACACATGGCTCAGTGTCCTGCGATTATTGGCTAGAGGCAAATGCAGTAATTGCAGCAGGTGCAGGTCAACTCAGGGTGGCGAAACAGAACCTGATTTGGGTAATGACAGTTATGGCCTAAGTGGCTCGATGCAGGAAGATCGACATGGGAAAATCATTGGTGCGATTTGATCAGAGATAATTGTACTTTGTGATCGACGGTTGTCTGACATAATTGAATGCAATGTATGACTTGTGTAAGTCGAGTTTTTGATTGCATGGTAAGGGAGTTCGAACTGTATGTGACGAGTGTGAACATTGTAATAGTGAGAATTGGATTGTGCTACTGTGAGCTAAACAGAAAAGTCTATGATTTGTATGTAACTGGTTTTGTTACTGTAATACAAAATAGTCTTGACTTTGTGTGGTGGGTTTTTTACGTGAAAAGATTTTCCCACATATATCTTGTGTCAACTGTGGATGCTCAGTGTATTATTTATTTTACTTGCATCTATTCATCTCAAGTAGTTTTAGGAGCTATTGAAACCTGTATTTTCTCTTCTCCTCTGTTGTATTAGTGTTAAGGGAATGTATTTTGCACTATTGGGTCTATAGATCCATGCATATTTTTCCCTTCAAGTGGTATCAGAGCTTGACCAGTTGTGTTATCCTTGTAGGAAAGATTAGTTTTTTTTGCTAATACTATTTCAGTGGGAGTCTTGCATTGTTAAAACTTGTTTTTGTTTGAGATGGCGAGTACATCTGGTAAAGTAGACATTGAAAAATTTAATGACAGTAACTTTGAGTTATGGAAACTCAAAATAGAAGACTTGCTTGTGGATAGAGACCTCTAGATTGTTGTCTCTGGAACTGAGCCACAAAGTACAACGCAAGAAACTTGGGATCTTGCTGATAGAAAAGCAAGAGGTTTGATAAGACTGAGTTTAGCCAATTTTGTTCTCTTGAACATTCATGAGGAGCAGTCTGCAGCTTCACTGTGGAAGAAGCTTGGTGATATTTATCAGGGAAAGTCTCTGGTAAATAAGTTATTCCTGAGGAAGTTGTACTCCTTGAAGATGGATGAAGGTGCTTCTGTTGCAAACCATCTGAACTCATTTAACATGAGTGTCACTCAGCTAGCGTCTGTAGGAGTAAAGATTTAGGAGGATCGTTGCATGCTCTTGTTGTATTTGTTACCTGATAATTGGGATCATCTTGTGATGACCATTGGAAGCATTACTGTTGCTTTCAAGATGGAAGACGTTGTTGCCTCATTACTATCTGAAGAGATGCGGAGGAAGTCTTCAGAGATGGCCAAAGAGGCTCTTGTTGTTCGTGGTAGACCAAAGGAGAAAAGCAAGAAGAAAGACAAGAAATCAAAATCCAAATCTGCAGGGAGATCAAAGTCTCCTGGTAAAAAGTTCAAGGTGAGATGCTGGAACTATGGGCAACCTGGTCATATCAAAAAGGACTACAAGGAGAAGAAGAAGAAGAATGCTTCTGACAACGAATCTTCTCAAAGTGATGCAGAAGCCTTCATTGCAGCAGCCTTGACAACTAAGGCATCAGATGATGTCTGGCTGGTTGACTCAGGTGCTTCTTTTCACATGACATTCAATAGAGAATGGTTCTCTAAATACGAGAAGTATGATGGTGGAAAGGTATACTTGGCAAGTGATTCAACGCTGGAGATAGTTGGCAGAGGAAGAGTCAAAATTCAGTTTCCTAATGGGAGAGTCAAAGGTATTGGTGGCGTACTTCACATACCAGGTCCGGCTCGAAATCTTCTTTCTATCAGTAATGCTGGTGTAGAAGTTTATTTTTCTAGTAAGGGGTGTAAAATGGCTAGAGGTGCAATGGTGCTGGCTAAGGGTGTTCATACTGGCACTCTGTACAAGTTGGATGCACGTCCTGTTCTTTGTAATAGTGCCTCTGTAAAGTCATGTAATGTTGCACCTATAGAGAAAGATGAAGACTCTTCTCTGGTTGCAAATTCTATGGAGGTAAAACTCTCAGCTAAGAAGACTATGTTATGGCATCATAGACTGGGTCACATTGGTGACAGGTTTAAAAACCTTGAAGAATAAAAAACTTGTAGAAGGGCTTGATGATTGTAACCTTGAATTTGATTTCTGTGAACATTGTATCTATGGAAAACAACATCGTGTCTCTTTTTATTCTAGTCCTCACAAATATTCTAGTATACTGGATTATGTTCATTCAGATGTGTTTGGTCTAGTAAATGTTCCTTCGTTATCAAAGTCTAGATATTATGTATCCTTTATTGATGACTGTTCGAGAAGGGCATTTGTATACTTCATGAAAAGTAAATCAGAAGTGTTCAGTCGATTTAAAGAATTTAAATCTTTGGTAGAAAATTAGACTGGAAGGAAAATTAAGTGCTTGAGGACAGACAATGGTGGTAAATTTTGTTCTACAAATTTTGAAAGGCATTGCACTGATCATGGTATTAAAAGGCACAAGACAACGCCTTATACTCCACAACAAAATGGAGTTGTTGGGAGGTTGAATAGGACGCTGATGGAAAAGCCAAGGAGTATGCTAAGTGGTGCTGGTCTGGAGCAGAAGTTCTAAGCTGAGGTTGTGGCTACAACATGTTATTTGATAAATAGATCTCCTTGTTTAGCTCTTGTTGACAAGACACCTTTGGAAGCACGGTCTAGTAAGAAGCCCTCTCTGAGGCATGTCCGTGTGTTTGGTTGTGAGGCATATGTTTATGTGCCAAATGAAAAGAGATCTAAATTGGATAACAAGGTTGTCAAGTGTATCCTCATCGGCTATGGAGTTGGTGTGAAGGAATACAAGCTTTGGAACCCTGTTACTGAGAAGGTTTTGTATAGCAGAAGCGTGATATTTTGTGAGCTAAAATCTTCAGTTAGTGATCAGCAGCTTGGAACATATCAGAGTGACAAGAAGAACAAGGATGTAGTTGAAATTCCCTAAATTCCAGAAAGGGAAGAGCTGCATGGTGTACCTGAGACTGAGGAGAGCTCAAGAAGCTCTGGAATTTCTGATGATGAAGATCAACCTCAGCCTGTAAGAAGATCTACTCGAGAAAAAAGGCAACCTGATAGGTATGGTTTCTCTATGTTAGATTCAAATTGTGCTTATGCCTCAATTACCAGCACTGATGAACCTAGGACTGTTAAAGAAGCAATCAGCATGGTTGATTCAAAGTCTTAGTTGGAAGCCATGAATGAAGAAATGGATTCTTTGAAATAGAATAATACCTGAAATTTGGTACCACTGCCTAAAGGGTGAAAGCCTATTGGTTGTAAGTGGATATTCAAAAAGAAGACAGGTCTTGATGGCAGTGTTGAGAAGTACAAGGCTAGACTGGTTGCAAAAGGTTTTTCTCAAATTGAGGGAATAGATTATGGAGAGATTTTTTCCCCTGTAGCAAAGTTGACATCCATCAGATTTCTTTTGTCCTTAGCAGCTGTATATGATTTTGAAATTGAGCAGATGGATGTGAAGATAGCATTTCTCCATGGTGAGCTGGAAGAAGAAATTTACATGTCCCAGCCTGAGCATTATGTTGAAAGAGGTAAACAAAATTTGGTCTATAAGTTAAACAAATCTCTCTATGGTTTAAAGCAATCTCCTAGAATGTGGTACCAAAAGTTTGACACGTTTGTGTTGTCAATTAGATTTGTAAGATCAAAATCTGATCATTGCATTTACTATAAATCTGAAAATGATCGTGTGCTTGTTATCACCCTGTATGTGGATGATATGTTATTTATTGAAAATAGCAAGACTATGATTTCTGATCTTAAATCTCAGTTGTTTGCAAAGTTCGAGATAAAAGATCTTGGTGCAGCTAGGTACATTTTTGGAATGGAGATTACTAGGGACAGAACAAGCAGAAAGCTTTGGGTTAGTCAGAGTAAGTATGTGAAGACAGTTCTAAAGAGATTTAGCATGGATGACTGCAAACAGCTTATTGTTCCAATCATACATGGAACTAAGCTGTCTGTTGAAGACTGTCCAAAGTTTTCTATAGAGATGGAAGAAATGATCAATGTGCCCTATGCAAGTGTTGTTGGCAGTTTGATGTATGCTATGGTCTACACAAGACCAGACATTGTCCAAGCAGTGGGAGTTCTAAGCCGATTTATGGCAAATCTGGGGAGATCACATTGGGATGTTGTGAAGAGAGTTTTCAAGTATTTGAAGGGGACTTCAGATTATTCCTTATGTTATCATGGTAGTATGGTTGCATCACAGAAATCTCTCAGCATCCAAGGTTATTTTAATTCAGATTGGGCAGGGGACATAGACAGCAGACGATCCACCAGTGGATACACTTTCATGCTTAATGGTGGAGCTATCAGTTGGATGAGCAAGCGACAGGCTATAGTTGCTTTATCCACGACAAAGGCAGAGTACATGGCTGCAACTCATGCCTATAAGGAAGCTGCTTGGTTGAGGCGTTTGTGTTCAAACATTGGATTTGATGCTAGGCAGATTACAATCTACTGTGACAGTCAGAGTGTCATTTGTTTGGCAAAGAATTCGACTTTTCGTGTCAGGACCAAGCACATTGATGTGCAGTATCACTTCGTGAGGGACATGGTTGAAGATGGCAGGGTCAGTCTGGAAAAGGTGGACACCTTGAAGAATGTTGCAGATGCTTTGACAAAGCTTGTGAGTACAGTCAAGTTCAGATGGTGCGTAGAATCGATGGGCCTTGGGGCCTATGACAAACAATGATTGTTGGTGCAATGGGGTTACTGGAAATGTTCGCCAAGTGGGAGCTTGTTGAGAATCTATGTCTCAATTTCCAGTCATGTTGCCCCTTCCTTCTCCCTTGACGCATTCTTTGTTATCTTTTCGGGCTTTACCACTTTACCACAGTGGCTTTGGCTTGCTCTGGCAGTGACAGGCTTGGTGGTTACCGTCTTACCGCAGCTAGTCAAGAGGTTGACCGTGGTGGCCAGGGTAAAGCCGCCTGCGGCTAGCCTGGCGGTTACTGCCATACCACGGCCAGCCAAAGGGCCGACCGCAGTAAAGCCACCAGCGGCCTGGCTGGCGATTACCGCCATACCACGGCCAGCCAAAGGATTGACTGCGGTGGCCGCTAGCGGCCTGGCTGGCGGTAACCGCGTTACTGCAGCCAACCAAAGGGCTAACCGTGGTGACCGCAGTAAAGCCGCCATCGGCCTGGCTGGCGGTTACCGCATTACCGCGGCCAACACTGGTCGCGATAAAGCTGCCAGCGGCTTGGTTGGCGGTTACCGCCATACCGCGGCCAGCCAAAGGGCTGACCGCGATGGCTGCGGTAAGACCGCCAACGGTCAACAAGGGCGGTTACCACCATACCACAAGGTGTGCTCGTGAGGGCTGCGGTAGCGCGGTAAGGCTTGGCTGGCGAGCTCTATATGCTTACCGCCATACCACGAATTGGTTGAATGAGCTCGGCGGTAGCGCGGTAAAGGCTATGGTGAGCTCGGTGGGCTCAGCAACTGGGTTGACCGAGTTGGACTCGGTGTCAAAAGTCGTCGACGAATAGAATGGAGACATGTGGCTCAATGTCCTACGATTATTGGCTAGAGGCAAATGCAGTAATTGCAGCAAGTGCAGGTCAACTCAGGGTGGCGAAATAGAACCCGATTTGGGTAATGACAGTTATGGCCTAGGTGGCTCGATGCAGGAAGATCGACATGGGCAAATCATTGGTGCGATTTGATCAGAGATGATTGTACTTTGTAATCGGCGGTTGTCTGACAAAATTGAATGCAATGTATGACTTGTGTAAGTCGAGTTTGTGATTGCATGGTAAGGGAGTTCGAACTGTATGTGACGAGTGTGAACATTGTAACAGTGAGAATTGGATTGTGTTGCTGTGAGCTGAACAGAGAAGTTTGTGATTTGTATGTAACTAGTTTTGTTACTGTAATACAAAATAGTCTTGACTTTGTGTGGTGGTTTTTTTACCTGAAAAGATTTTCCCACGTATATCTTGTGTCAACTATGGATGCTCATCTTTGTGTATTATTTATTTTACTTGCATGTATTCATCTTAAGTAGTTTTAGGAGCTATTGAAACCTGTATTTGCTCTTCTCCTCTGTTGTATTAGTGTTAAGGGAATGTATTCCGCACTATTGGGTCTATAGATCCATACATGTTTTTCCCTTCAGGAGAGTATAGAAAGATAAGGATTTGGTAAATGGAAGGGATGATTGGATGGATAAATGGATGGGGAGGTAAGGATGGGCAGGAGGGAGAGATGGAGAGGATTACCTGGAGGGATGGATGGACGATGTCTCCAAGGACTCTATCATAAATAAGGAGATGCCCCCACTCTAGATGTGTCTTGCGTGATGAGGCAAGGGGGATAGCGAGATGGGGGATAAAGGAGTGAGATGGACTATGGAAGATAGATAGAGGTGGATAAGATGCATGGACATTGGAAGATAGAGAGAGGTGGATAGGGAATATGATAGTGTGTGGATGAGGGTAATATATGATAGTGTGTGAATGAGGGGAATATATGCCAAGAGATGTCAAAAGCATGTGTATAGGTTTGCCCCTATCTTTATCAAGATCACAAGGAAGATGGAGGGACTGCGATAAATGGGATAGGATGGATAGGATGTGGAAGATAGGAAGATGTAGGAAATGGAGGAAAGGAATGTGTAAGTGGATGTTGCCCCCAATCGTGGAAGGAGACTGGACGGGGGATTTACGCATGATGCCTGTTTGCCAGGTTTTCATCATGGTACTTATCCAAGGTGCTTGTTTGCAAAGCTTTCACCTTTGGACGAATGATTTTCTCTTTACTATTTTCTTTTTTCTTTGTTTTTTCTCTTTTTTGATTTGGATTTTTTGGATTTTTGCTTGTCGAGACTTTTCGAACAAAAATATAGAGGGAGATGGAGGAGAATATGGATTCAGAAGACATATGATAAAGCGGATGGATGAAGGACTCAAGCATCAAGTTCCATATGAGGTAATAAGAGCCCATGTGGAAAGTGGCCATTGGATATTGGTACAACCTTATAAGGAGAAATGGATTATGCAAGAGGATGAATCAAAGGGATTGGATGGGAGAGGTATGGGGGATAGTGGATGGTATTCTAGAAAGGATATGGATGGAATGATAGAGTGACTGTGTGATGGAGGATTGTGTTCAGGACCAACATTGGCACATGTGATGGTTGATGCGAAAAGATAGGTGGATGAATGGATGGAGAGTGTGGTGATAATGGAGGAGTTGGGATAGTGAATTTTGGGACGCAAGGCCCCAAAACAGATTTAGGAGATGGAGGATTAACTTTGGGATAAGCAACTTTGGATGTCTTTAGGGTTTTCTCATTTGAAGGCATGGCCTCTTTTTTCTTGGGAATCCACATGGTTTTGATTTGTGCTTTAGTGGGCCTTTGTGGCCATTTGGATTGATTTGGATTTTTGACTTGATTTTTCTTTTCTGCCAGATGTCTTTTGAAGGGGACATGAGGAGCTTTAGATTCATGTGGATGTTTGGATTTATACATTTTTGCTTTGGCATCCAAAGTGCTTTTAGTAGCAAGGGGATGGGTGCGAGGAGATGGATGATGTGGAGTGATGGAGGTAGGGTTATAGGGATTATGTATAGATGGAGAATGTGTAGGTAGGTGACTTTGTTGATCTTGATTAGGGGACATCAAAGTGGGATGTTTATGATGGGCGACATGGATAGGATGAGATGGAGGGGGTGATTTTGGGATATAAGAGCCCAAAATAGATGTAGTGGGTGGAAGGACATAAGGACCCAAAATGGATGGAGCAGATGAAGGAGGAATATGGATGGTTGTTTTGAGGTGATATGATGGAGGTGGGGGATGGCAGCAAATGATTTGGTAGAGCGATGAGAAGTACCTTGCGTTCCTTTAGAAGAGGATCATTTAGGATGTACGGAGGTTGTACCAACATCTTTGGAGTGCAAGTTTTGGGAGATATATCCAAGACCATGTGTGCCTGGATGTTCTTTGACTTGGATGGGCTCTAAAGTACCTTGCTCATGAAGACCTAAACCTTTTCCTTGATAGTTCATGTTCGTGAGCATTTGGTCTATGGTAGGATACTTATTCTTTTGGAGGCATGGTGTGAGTCTGTCACGAGGTGGAGGAGGAAAGGTAGTGCCTATACTTTGTTTTTCTTCCACAAGAGGACCACCATGGATGCATGTGATGTTACCAAGGTGATAAAAAAGTGGTGTTGGGATGGTAGGCAGCGATGGAGGATCGTGTTAGAGTAAAGGTTTTAACTTAATTATGTTAATTAAGTTACATTTATTCCTCTCTTAAGATTTCACTATAGTTTGCATAATGTGACATTTAATAATTATATTAATTATTAAATGTCTACCTATTAGGGTTACTTTTAGGTTTTGCATGATCTCCTTTCTTAAGGATTGATCTCATTGTATTTTACACTCTCTAATTAATACATTTTCAGCTTTCAGAGCACCCTTGTTTTTTATCTCTATGTCTTCTTCTATGACAGGTTATTTGCACACAGGTGATTTTCGGGGTCTGTGAAGTTGGATTTCACAACTTCTACATGGTATCAGAGCTTCAGACCTGATGCTTCATATTCGACTTCTGAAGGTTTTTAGATCTTCAAGGGTTTGGGGTTTGTTTTTTTTATCCAAGGAATCACCTATTTGATCGAAGCATTTTGAGCCCAAATGGACCTCGCCATTGAGTCTGCAGCGGCCCAAAACCTCAAAAATGACTGTTCATTTGTCCATTTTGGACAAAGTTAATCGGAGAGGCAAAAAAAAATTGCGAGAGAGGTCGTACAACCTCCCAACATGAGTTTCGATGCAAAAAAATTGAAAAATTTACTAAAAAAATCATTTTTTGGTTGATTTTTTAAAGTTTTTTGAAGAAAATTTTGTGCCACCAATGTTGAACCCAAGCGCCGCCACCGGGCAGCCACTCGGACGCCACCGGGCTGAGCAGAGCCACCGGCCTGCCGCCAGTGGACTGTGCAACCCCCGCGAGCTTAGCCACGGTCACATGCAAACCCAAGGGCTTTGGCCTTAGCTCCTGCGTGCCAGCCCCCTAGTCGGCCATGTGACCAGGGACCAAAGGAATTTTAGCCCTTGAGGGCTGTGTAAAAAAAATTTAAAACCCTTTTGAGCAACTTGCACGAAATCAAGTGTATTTTTTGCATACGATCTCCACTTTGCAAAAACAAGATATCACCGGAAAGCTGGTTCCGGTGCCATTCCAGTGGTGCTGGTGATTTTTCCTGATTTTTCCATTTTGCAGTCTTTTTTGCGAGTCAAAGTCAGAACTTGTGCTTTTCACTCCCGGGGGTGTATCTTTTACGTTTGAGCTCCATTTTGCGCAAACAAATAGGCATTGGAAAAATTTTGAAGCTATCTTTCCAAATTTGCAGTTTATTTCATCAAAAAATTTATCGGGTAAATTTTATTCAGCTTTGTGTGTTTTTACACTTTGCTCAATTACTTGGACATTCTGGAACCTACATGGGTTATGTTTGTGTTGGATGGGTTAGATTAATATGATTTATCATTGTTGAGATCATTAGTCTCTGATTTTTTCATTTGAAGTGAGTATCATGGGTTTTTCTACTCACCCTTCAGTTGTAATTCTGGAACAAGGTAATTATGAGTCATGGGCAAAGGGCATACTTACACATTGTAGGTGGCTTAATAGTTTGCCTTATTTGTATGATCTCATACCTGAACCAACCACTTCAAAGGGAAAATTAGCATGGGATATCATTAGAGATCACATAGGAGGACTTATATTGTCTAGTGTTGATCATGACACTATGTTGGCTATATCGGACATTGATTGTCTTCACCCACTTTGGACACATCTTTGGGAGATCTATGGAAACCCCAATCTCTCTCCATTCCCAGAGGATCCTTCTTCAAATTGTCTCTTACCCATTGCTTGGAGAGAGAATACACCCTTTGATCATGATACTTTAGAGGAGCTTGAGTATTTAGACACCCTTACATGTTCTGATGGATCATAGGCTTGTCTCACAATTCCTACTCTTCAAACTGAGACTTCATCAATATCTCCTATTGTTCCTGACTCGGTGCAGTAGGGAGTCATACATCTTCCAAACATAGCTACTTTGGACTCTTATGTTGCAGACATATCTTTCTTGTTTGTTGAGTCCTATATTCCATATTTGGAGGATTCTTATGAGGACATACATCTCCTCTACCTTGACAGTGAGGTTATCACTGTACGCTCACTATTATCAGTGCATTTAGAGGTTGCATTTCAGGATTCTCCACATTAGTTTGGATTTGACATCATTTGCTTCAATTCAGACAGAGAGATTCTTCAACATCCTATCATGGCACACATCTTGAGACAAATTGGTTCATCACTCTTCACAGGGTTTCTTCGACATCGTCATTTGGATCTGTTTCTTCCCAAGGGGAGGAATATCATTTTCCACTTCAGGATCTCCTTTTGGATTCTACATCAGGCATCTCCCATTGTGACAGGATTTCCTTCATTGTGGGGGACCTTCTTCTCTCTTTCTATATCTCCTATGGAGATCATTGTACATGTACTTATATGATAGAAGTTGTATATGGGGTATCATGTAATCCACCTCCTATCCTTCTTTCATTAATACAACATATTCCTTTCTTTGCATTCTATTTTGGGAAGGAGTTTAATTCCCACTGGGTTTTCTCCTTTACCCCGTTTCATTTAGTTTACATTGCTTTTGTAAATAGGTACCTGATCAAGCCTAGTTGTCGGGACCCATGTTTACTTTCATGCATTGTAGTTACTTTTGCTTTCTTGCATTTGTTTGTAGCTGCACTCTTGCTCATCTTAAGGGGGGGTGTTAGAGTAAAGGTTTTAACTTAATTATGTTAATTAAGTTACCTTTATTCCTCTCTTAAGATTTTACTTTAGTTTGCATAATGTGACATTTAATAATTATATTAATTATTAAATGTCTACCTATTAGGGTTAATTTTAGGTTTTGCATGATCTCCTTTCTTAAGGATTGATCTCATTGTATTTTACACTCTCTGATTAATACATTTTCAGCTTTCAGAGCACCCTTGCTTTTTTGTCTCCATGTCTTCTTCTGTGATAGGTTATTTGCACGCAAGTGATATTTGGGGTCTGTGAAGTTGTATTTCACAACTTCTACAGATCGTGTCATGGAGATGATGGGAGAGCAACATCTTGATTGGGAGGAGGAGGTGATAAGGGATCGGGAGAGGAATTAGGGAGTATGATAGGATTTGGATTTAGGGCAGTGGATGATAAGGGCTCATGAGATGGAGTGATTGGATCTTGAATGCAAAGGGGATCATGGGATGGAGTGGATGAGCTAGTGTGATCTTGAGATAGGGTGGATGAGAGGAGAGGATCATGAAGTGGTTGAGGATATGGATCATGAGATGAAATGGACAGAAGACTATGTTCTTGAGATGGAGTAGATGGGATGGAAGGATCTTTATTTGGAGGAGGGGATATGCTTGTATGCTTTGGATCAAGCTCTTGGCATGACTCATCTTGTGTGGGATGTATGATGATGGAAGAATGTTGGATGGACCCCGCAAGTGGGGGAGATGAAAGGATGGAGGATTCATGAAGTTCAAGGGAAGGAATATCGGCGATACTAGGAGTGGAAGGAATGGATGGGACTTGTGTGTCGTCACTAGGAGTGGGAAGAGTGGATTGGACTTACAGATTTGTGATGGATTGGGAGGATCTAGGTGTAGGAGGAGTGGATTGGATTTGGTTATCTGTGATGGGCTCGACAGATCTCGGAGTAGGAGATGGGGGCTCAGTGGATTCAGAGGATGTGATGGTTTCGACAGTTTGAGTGGTGCTAGGGGTGGTAGCATCAATGATAAGTGTGGGCTAGAGAGGGGTCTCATCACTAGTGACCATGGATGATGAATTGGGATGGCAGGGTTCCACGATTACAAGTGGTGGAGCTGGTGATGTCTTCTTTGTCATGAGTCCTTAGACGACATTTGGAAGGGATGTAGGATTAGGTGGGGTGATGGAAATGAATGTAGGTTTATGGATGGTTGGAGGACTAGGATTAGGGATTGGTGGATTGGGGTTAGATGAGGGGATGGAAATGGAGGATTAGGATTAGGGATTGGTGGATTAGATGAGTGGATGGGTGGATTAGGATTAGATGTAGAACTAGGAGGATATGGAGGATATGGAGGATGATGATTAGATGAGTGGATGGGATTGGATGGAGGACTAGGAGGAGATGGAGGATTAGGGTTAGGGATTGGTGGATTAGGTGAGTGGATGGGTGGATTAGGATTAGATGAGTGGATAGGATTGGATGGAGGACTAGGAGGAGATAGAGGATTAGGGTTAGGGATTGGTGGATTAGCTGAGTGGATGGGCGAATTAGGATTAGATGTAGAACTAAGAGGAGATGGAGGATTATGATTAGGTAAGTGGATGGGACTAGATGGAGGACTAGGAGTCATTGGAGGACTAGGTGGGTTATGTTTAGATGGAGGATTAAGATATAATGAGGTGAAAGGGGGAGTGATGTAGGAGGATGCGGATGTTGGATTAGATTGGGAAGATCGGGATGGTGAGTAATAGTAGGAAGATGCGGATGAAGGATTAGAATGGGGAGATGTGGAATTAATGTAAGGATATTGGGATGGGGGATTGTGATAGGAAGGTGTGGATACTGGATTAGAATAGGAAGGTTGAGGTGGTGGACCACCATAGGAAGACATGTATGGTGAGTTGGCATAGAAGGATAGGGATGATGGATTAGGATAAGGAAATTAAGATGGTGGATTAAGATAAGAGAATATTGGGATGGGGAATTGTGATAGGAATGTGTGAGTGTTGGATTAGGATGAGAATATTGGAATGGGTGATTAAGGTCATATTGGGATTGTTCATGATGATAAGGATAGGAGGATATGGATGTTGGGTAAGATAGAGGTTGAGAAGGAGGACATGATGAATATGTCGATGGTGAGGATGTTGGATATCCCTTGTCAAGGGTAGCATAAGGATTGTTAGTAGATGCAGATGAAGACATGGTGGGATAGTTTGAAGGAGTAGTTGGATTTTGGGAGGCGGTTGGAGAGAGTTTGCTAGCAATTATAGTGTCAAGGGGATCTATATAACAATTTTCGTGATCGACAATATTTTCATTATCGTCATTAACATAATTAGGATTCCCCTTGACTACTATTATTGGTCGTGTGAGAGGGGGATAAGGATTCATGATGGATATAGATTAGCAGGAAAGAATAGATGATGGATAGAGAACTAGGATGGATTGGAAGCTCATATGGGGATTCAGGTCAAGCTCAGATCGGGATTGGATTAAAGCTCATATTAGGATGATGGGATTAACACTCATATTAGAACTGGATTGGAGCTTAGATTGGGATTGGATCAAAGGATATGATAGGATAAGTTTGTTTTAGATTGGATGATGAATTAGGATTGGTTGATGGAAAGAGTCCTAAATCCAATTCGAAAATCACCCTAGGTGACTTAATACGTTGGTTGATCGGATTAAAAGACTGAACCAATTATCCCGACGCTGAATCCACCTTGAGATGGAAGGGGATTGATTTGGGCCAATGATGTTGACTTTCAACACAAATCCACCTTAGGATAGAAGCGGATTAATTAGGTTGAGGACAATGATTGATATGTAGGATAATGATCAAACCTAATGCCTTAGTCAATTCGAGAGATAACTCCTAAAACAAGGTTTAAGGGATTTTGTGTTGAAAGATGATGAAGAATGGAAACTAAAGATATCTTGATGGTTTTTATATGATGGGGGGTGATGTCGAAGTGATCTTTTCAGAAAGTGCAAATGTTTAGGTCACACCTAGTGAAATGGTGAAACGGGTTCCCCTAGTTGTGAAATGAATAATGTGAATGAGAAACAGAAGTTTAGAAAGGTTAAATGGAGGCTTGATATGGTCAAACGGATGTTTAGAAGGGTTAAATGGATGTTTGGAATTGTTAATGATCGAACGGAGGCTTGAAATGGTCAAACGGGGCAAAATTGTCTATTCAGGAGGGCATATCCACCCCTCTACATTCAAAATAGTGAACTAGGAGGGAAAATCCGCCCCTCTGTAGTCAAAACAATGAACCAGGAGGGCAAATCCACCCCTCTACAGTCAAAACAATGAACCAGGAGGGAAAATCCACCCCTCTGCAGTCAAATATCATTAAAAAAGTGTAAACAAGAAGGAAAATCCGCCCCTCTGCGGAAAACAGGGACTTGGTTTGGATGAGAATGACTATGGCAAGGACTTTGAAATGACAATAATGAGGTTGACTTATCAAAAATTTATTGATTTTTCACAAGAAGACACTTTAGACAAGCACAATCCTATGATTAGTGTTTAAGGGTATGGCCAAAAGGTCTTAATCTAGGATGTACAAGGCTTCTAGGGAGTCCTCAATATACTCTCGGTACGTGAGGCCCAGACCATGAACACCAGCCTGTCACAAGCGTGAGTCAGGAACCCCAATGAGATACTGAAAGGCTCAGACCAACTCTTCACGTCTATTTAGATATCACCCTAGCTTCGATGCTCCGCTAGACACGGTGTGACTAGATTGGGGTACAACTTTGGATCTCCCCCCTTTTTATACCTCATTTGTACGCATGGTTGGGATCATCCCTTGGGGTGATGAAATCCCCAAGTAGGTCCCTCTAAAAAGAAGGCACTAACTATTTCCAACTACTCACCAGGATCACACAAAGTACAAGGGGAAAGCCAAAACAAACTAGTGCCCCCTTGGGTGACACAAAAAACAAAGACAACAAGCAATAAAATTTACTTTCCCCTAATTAAGCTATGTGCCTAGATGAAAACAATAAGAAAAACTTTTAAAATTTGAACAAGCAGATGTCCCTGCAAGCAAATGTTAGTTGTTTTATCCTTCGTTCCTTGTTGATTATGAAAGTATATTATCAAATATTAGCAATAAATCCAACTATACCAACAAACAAACAAGGTTAGGGGGTTAGAACCTCAAAAAAAAAAAAAAATTGACACAACTATAGCTAAAATGCCCCTTTTTACCCTCCAAAACGTGTTGTTTAGGGCAAATTCGCCCCTCTCCAGTCAAAACAGTGAATCAGGAGGGCAAATCCACCCCTCTGCAGCCAGAACAGTGAACCAGGAGGGAAAATCTGCCCCTCTGCAATCAGAACAGTGAACCAGGAGGGAAAATGCACCCCTCTGCAGTGAAAAGTTAGACAAACAAAAAACCAGGAGGGAAAATCCGCCCTTCTATAGCTCACTAGAGGGAAAATCTGCCCCTCTGCAATGAAAAGTTAGACAAACAGAAAACCAGGAGGGCAAATTCGCCCCTCTGCAGCTCACTGGAGGGAAAATTTGCCCCTCTGTAGGAAAAATCTGCCCCTCTGTGATCTGGACTTGCAAACAACTCAACAACAGCAAACGTAAAATAAAGGGACATGTTTTTGGGTCCCACCGGGCATGCCTGAAATGTAATCCCTTAAATGTCTACCACATTCTAAAGATGCAAATCTAACTAATATGCAATAATGGAAGAGCACTAAGGTACACCTCAGGATTAGCCTAAGGAATGGTAATGCAAAGAAATAAGATGAAATAAAGATTGCAAACGATTATACCTTCTTTGTTGTTGAAATCTCTTGGTTGGCTCTTGATATTGTATGATTTGTATGCTCCTTGGATGACAAATGAGATTAAAGATGCCAGATGATTAAAAGTATGATAATGGTGAATTCAAATGTTATGATGAAGGCAAAAATATTCAAATAACAAAGTAGCAAGAGTTTGGTATCAAATGCATAATTGTCCTAAATGAGAGAAAAGAAGGGGTATTTATAGAGGGATTTGAATTCTCTAGAGAATTCAACGGTTGATATTAAACCAACAAGGCCAAGATAAAGGGTTATGGTGAGTTGAGGACTCACAAGCCCTCACATCTTGACATGTGGAATGTGAGATGGCCAAAGATGAGATGATGTGTAAGTGAGGTGGAAGGAAGGTACATGATGTGGATGAAAACAAGTACCTTGGGAAAGGGATGATGTGACCTCTCAATGATCACATAGGGAAGAGGAGAATCTTGGGTGAATTAAAAATTCACATGATTGAAAGAAATCTAGTGGATAAGACAAGGTTCCCAAAAAGGTGGGAACTTGCCACATGTGAGTGATTTGACAAGTCAAAGATTCTAGAAGACTTTGGCACATGTGAAGTGACAAGTCAAAGGTTCTAGAATTTGCATGGGGAAGAGAAGATTACTTGGAAGAATAAAAGTGAATTAAAAATTCACATGGGGAAGAGAGGAACCTTGGATGAATAAAAAAGAATTAAAAATTCTTTGGGAGATGGGGACAGTTGACCAAGGTATTGATTAGGCTTAACTGATCAGTAATTAGAAGATAATTAGTGGTTAATAAGGATTAGAAGCCAACTTGCAAAAGTTGGAGGATGTGACACATCCTAATCAAGGATTATGCATGTGCACATCCCTAATGATGTAAAGAGCGGAACTCTTTAAATCATAAATCGACAAAACTTTAAATAATATCATTTATATTCAAAATAGAGTCGGCAATTCATTCATTTAGACATCATAAAAGACAATTGATTCCAAAACACAATGACTTAAAGTCGATAAGATAGATTCAATATATAATTCCAGTTTAAATAGATACATGTGTCATAATACACTTCAATGATAATCATACATAAGAAGTTGTAATATAAGTTACAATTCGAGACTTAGGCATTAAGTCGCCTTAAGCTCTTCAATACATAATTACATAATACAATATAACATAAATGAAGATGATATCCTTTGATCTTCAATCCACAAGCTAATCTTCAAAATGAAGATGAGAACAAGGATCAGGCGCTTTTTTCGCCCAACCTCGAAGCTTACGCTTCTCCAGAATTCCTTAGTCATTCAACAAATACCTGACCTTGCACGAATCGCTTAGCAAAAAACAGTCTACGAGCAAGATGGAATCTAGTGCATGCCTAGTATAACTAGTAAAACCACAAGCATTTTCATTTTTCTCATTCATTTAAGAAATAAACAAGTTCGATACTAAGATATGGTAGAGAGTTCAATAATTCCATCTATTTCAATGGTCCTTAAGTTACTTGGCTAAGTAAAATGTCATGCACGACAAATAAAGCAGTTTTGGAAAAGCAAAACTACACTCTCTAATAACCCATATTCGACACCCATCCCGGAAGGTAACTTTCCCAAAACATGACATGCACATTCATTTATCAAGCATGCATGGTTCTAGTCAATTGAATACAATCTTTCAAAAACAATAAAACTGAAAACTTGTATGAAGCGAAAAAAGTTAAAAAGTTGTTATTTTCATCGTTTTAATCCATAAATGACCTCAAATTAATATTTAAATTGAATAAATTAAATATCAAAAATAAAATAAAGAAGGCGTATCTCCACTATGTAGATTAAATACATATAGTAAAACAGTTATAAAAGAGCACACGTTCTTTCGCTCGTTTTACTCATCTATTTTGTTTCCTCTGTGAGCTAATCTTTATTTGTTTTGTTTCAAGTAATTTATATCTTTAAATTAATTGTTTTACTTTCTGTTTTCCATACTTGCAGAAAATAAGTAAATTAATTAATACTACTTCATGAATAGTTTAAAATAGCTGGTTTCAGTTTCTGTTTCAGAATGTTTTGAGTTTCAGTTGCAAAATTTACTGTTTAAAAACTTATGTTTCGAAAACATGTTAAAATTTAGGAGATATTCTATCAAATTGTTTTTAGTTTGAATTCTTTTCAATTCCAATTTCAAATAATTTTTTTGTCAAACAAAAATAAAGTTTTATGTTTTAAAAATTAAAAAAAAATCAATCAAATTCAGAATTTCTCCTAAGTTTGTAAATCAGATTTAAACTATGTTTCTTGTTTAAGATCTTTTTAAATCTAAATTTAAATGATGTATTTTGTTTTGAATCTCTTCCTACATTTAATTGGTTGTTTCTCAGTGTTTTCAAATCAAGTCCTTCCTAAAATTTTATGTTTTGGAACTTGTTTAATGGAGTTTGTTTTCCTAGTAATTCACAGTTTACTGTTCAAGAATTTACACAAACTTTGTAGAAAACATAAATAATTTTTGATAGTTTTAATAGAAATCAAAATAAGAATATTATCGAATCTATTTGATTTCACTGTATTCATGATTCTTGTTTGTGATCTTCTGAAGTTCTTACTTGATAAATTGATTATTGCTTGAGTCCTCTGTCAAATCTTTCCCTGTTCTCTTTCCTATTGTTGATGTTTCTTTTTGTATTCTTCCTGCTTTTCCCTCTACAGTTCCTCCCTGAGGCTGCTATCCTTATTTTTGTGGCTTATCTTCCACTGCACCCTCTCTCACTTTCTGCCTACGCATGAAGAGTGGAGAAATCTCTTTGTCAGATGCTACCTTCTCCCTGCGCACCCTAGACTCCTCCTTCTCCCTTAGGTTGTGCATGAACCAATGTACTGTTCTTGCGTGGAAAGGAAGGACTTGGTGGCTACGTGGAAGTTAGGGGAGTCTCCTCTCTGCCTGGCCACGTCCCCTCAAGTCTTCTCCCCTTTTGCATATGTTGAGTAAGGGATATGTTTATACAACTATTTTCAAACAGAAACAAACTCTCTCTTGGCCGCACGTGTGGGGTGAGGAGGATCCTCAATGGATGCATGGTAAAAGAGTTACCAACTTAAAATCAACTACAGATAAATTTTGATTGAATCTCAAAGCTCTCTCTCTCTTTCCCGACTGCATCTCAAATCAATAATAGCCTGTCTTTTTTTTTAGTTCAAGCACAAAAACGGATTTTTGTCCCCTTTTTCACATTCGAATTTCTACTCAGATTTCTTCTTCTTTTGTCATGCAATTCATGGAGTTGTTTACAAGGCAAGATCCACAATTTTAGTGTGATCTCCAGATCAATTTTCTAACTCCATGTTCCAGAATTTTGATTGCTTCTCCAATTAATTGAAGATATTTTTTCAATTTGTTTGACTGAAGTTTCTTTTGAATGCAAATTTCAATTTTGACGTGAATTGTTTTCTAAGTTGTTTTCAATAACTCCATTTTAAGATATTTGTTCAATTTCTAAATTTAAATCTTTTCCTCTTTCATATTTTCAATTAAAAACAATTAAGTTTATAAAACACAACTTTTATCACATATTGTTTAATTTCACAATAAAAGTCTATCTTATTACATTTTAAAATGCAAACATCAATATTTTCAAACAATGTTAAAATATTGATATAAATCATTCAATTATTTAATAAGATCTATTTTCTCACAATTTAGTAAAATTGTCATTTAAAGCAACATATATTTTTCACAAATTTTGAGAAATTAAATTAAAACTAGATTTAAAATTTGCAAACACAGTTTTCACAAAATGCATTAAAATATTATCTAAGTGAGTATGTGAGATTCCATCATCCTCATAGACGTCTAATGGCTAAAACAACTCTACCTGATCGTTTTTCTCACCTTCAATCACGTTCACCTGTTCCTGCGTTCACTTGCACTCAAGTTTTCATCAGCAATGACAAACCCCAAATTTAAATATAAATGCATTTCAATTTCAAATTCAATTTCATTTAAATTTCAATTTAACTTTGATTTAAATAATCAATTAACCTCAATTTAAATAACAATATCATGATTACTAATTGCATTTAATTAATCAATATTATCTATATGTGACAAATGAAGAGATTAAGAAATTGATTAAGATTAAGTGAAGGATGTGACATGTGAAGAATTAAATAAATGTCATATTTATTTAATTCATTTGATAAGAGGGGAATTAAAGGGATAAAGTATTTAATTATTTAACTAGATACCTTAGGGATTAGAAGAACTTTAGAGGTATTAATTAAGTAATAGTGATATTACTTAATTAATGCGGATAAGGGGATATTTAGACAAAAAAAAGGTAAATTTGGACAAATGAAGTGTCCAAATTTAGGTGTCTACAGTGACCTATTTCACACATTGCCCCATTGCAAATGGGGACCCCCAGTTGTTTGTTTTTTAGGGTTTTGTCGTAGCATTGCAATTTCATAAGCTTGTTTATTTGAAAGTTTGGAGTTAGAGTTTTGAAAATCACCCAAGTCAAGTAGAGAATTCAAGCCCATATCAGTGTCTGGACATCATCAAAGTGCTCAGAAGGTCCGGAGGTTGAGGAATGCCATTGCTTTGAGTCAATTCTGACACTCCCTATTTTTTAGGGATTTTTGTTTTTTTGCTTTTTTTTATTTTTGGCATTTTGGGACCAATCCGAGAAGCTGCTTTTTTGGCCTATTTTTTTGTTTTTTTCAACTTTTTTGAAAGTTGACCTAGGATTGGGTCCCTCTAGTCATGGCAATAATGTTCATACCTTCATAATCAAAAATTTGTGCCTCCAAGCATAAAAAGCAAGAAAAATCTCCAAGCAAAGGTTTTGTTCAGAGGATTCAGAAGAAAGCAAGAAATTCATCTAAGTGTCAAGGAAAAATGAGACATGTCCAAGGCATTGGAAAAGTATGCCCAAGGAAGAGGTTGGCCAAGCATGTCCAAAGTCCGCCCTAGGCCAAGGAAAGATGTCCAACCACATGGTCAAGTCCGCTTGGAAGGACAAGGAGACATGTCCAAGGAACTCCAAAGTCCACCCTAGATAAGATGGCATGGAAAACTCCAAGTCCGCCTAGAGGAGAGATGGGGGATGGCAAAGAGAGTTCAAAGTATGCCCAAGGAGAAATGCTATGTCTAAGACAAGTCAAAGTATGCCCTTGGCATGAAGAACTCAAAGTCCACCCTAAGAAGGATGGCATAAAGAAGCCCAAGTCCGCCTTAGACAAGATGAAAATGTCTAGCAAGCTTAAAAGTTTGCCCAAGGTTGAGATGTCCAAGCATTGGCCAAGTCTGCCCTTGGCATGACAAGTATAAAGTCCGCCCTTGGCATGAAGAGAAAAACATCTAGCTAGCTCCAAAGTCTGCCCTTGGCAAGGATAAAGATGAAAATGACATAGAAAATAATAAATTGGCCATGGGTAAATAAAACTTCGCCATAATCAAATGATTTAAAGGGTTCGAAGAGGTTGGAAAATTTAAATACTTAGGATATATTTTTATATTTTTTCCAACACTTTAGGAAAATGTTCAACACTTAGAAAAAAATTTGAAACTCAAGCAAAATCTAAGAGATTTTATGCCAACTCAAAGATATTTTGGCTAAAGATGGCACCATGAATGAAAATTAGAAACTTTCTCCAAAGGATTTTTTATCAAGATCAAGTTGCCATTTTGGAAGAAATAAAACAAGTCCAAATTCGATGAATCTAGAGAGAAAGCATGAAGTTGCTAAAATCATTCGAACTCTATAGCTTTATAAGAAGTTAGACTTATCACTTTCAAATCATTCTTCCAGAGTTTGATGGTGAAAGGTTTCCTTTAGTCTCTCAAAACGATGAAAGAGATTTTTGAAGGAAGATTTTCGAAGAATAAAGTGAAATTTTTGAATTAAAGGGCGTAACTTCTGGAAAATAACGTGTTTTTTCTCAATTTTAAAGTGAATTTTCAAAATTAAAAATCAATTTACAGTCAAAGGATACTTTCGAAGGTTCAAATTTGAGTTTGACTGAATTCTTCTCTCTTTCTTTCGTCTTATTCACTCATTCTAGTAGAGATTTGTTGAGTACTTAGCCAAATTCATCCATTTCAGTCTGATTTTAGATAGAATTTATCTTATTGATAGGCTCAAAGTGAAAAATTTCGAATAAAGGTTCAGAAAAATCAGAATTAAAATCTTTGAAGTAACGTTAATTCTCTTCATGTTTATTGCAAGTTAATGACCACCAGAGGAGAACCTTCGAGAAAGGCCCAGATGAAGTTCGCTAGTAAAGGACTGTAGCTGGAGTCAAAAATCAACTCCAGATGGAAAAACATAATAGGCACCAATCTTGGACATGTAGATTTTAGAAATTTCAAGAAAAGAATGTATGGGCAAGATGGATTCCTGCCAACATCTATTGCTCACCAGATGATAAGAAATGGCATTGTCCAGGTGGCTGGATTTCTACCAGCTATGGAGTGTGTTGAATTGATGGACGAGTGTGTTATCCACTACAATGCGCAGGAGAGACAAATTATTGCACCAGATGGGAGAGTCTGGCTCACCTCAGACAATTAGCAATTCAAGAAGCATTTGGCATACCAACTTATAACCAGACTTCTTACAAAACCAAAAAAGATGCCGAAAAACTTTATGAAGACCAATTTCAGCTCTGTGCAACAAATATAAATAATTCATGGTTAGAGAAGTCGAGGGCTTCCATCAAGAAAATGCCAAAGAATTTGTTTCACACAGACTTCAAGGAGGAGTATGGAGATATCATTTTGCTATTGAACAAAGTAATGGGCAACCCCCAAGGTGCGCCCTTTGAGTCCTGGGTGTATTATTTCATTGATGAAATCACCTCAGGTGTCAAGATGTTCAATTGGTCCTAGATGATTAGTGACAATTTCAATGAACAGTTAATCAATCTGGAAAAGACAAAGTCTTTACATGAGTTCCTACATGATCTACCTATTGGCCAAAACTTATGGGTACATAGGATTGATCTGCAGAGGCATGGTAGGCAATGGTGAAAATGAATTCAAGTCCTATGATTGTTATCTGCAGTTGCAGCTCAACGAGAAGGCCCACTTCAGACAGACGAATGATGTTTTCCTGATGTACATCACCAGAGTATTGCAGGGAGGAACTCATAAGAGGCTTACTCATCAGGCCAAGAGCCTGATTAGCAAGTATGGACCCTGGTTTATCCAGTTTCCAAGATTCACATATATAAGGTTTCAAGGATTCACCGGATGTCCTTACCGACTTCCAATTTATCCTACCAATAGAATGGTCTTGCTAGAGGTCCTTTGGAAATTTGAGACATACCAAGGCCTCCAAATATCAAAGCAGAAAGTAGCCATTACCTTCCCATTTTTCATTGGAAATATGTTGGAGTCTTGTCCGTTAGCACAAGCAGCCGAAAGTGCCAGGTTGGAGATGCAATGGTATCCGTTCACATCTTAATGGTCCAGGGCTGACTTTGATCCTCACAACCACATTGGGACCGTGAATGGAAAGAAGTATAGACATAAAGTAGACCTGGAAGATTTTTGGGCAAATATTGCAGATGAATATGATATCAGGAAAAGATTATGGTCCAGATTGCTAGTGAACTTGATTAGAACGACTGAGCTTTGTCGTGTACCTAATCAACTAGAAGACGATGGAGAATATGTTCAACCGCGCTACAATGAGAATTGGCCTCTTCCTCCTGTGAAGTGGTCAGAACCTGAGCTCGTAGATTTAACTACCTTGATGAGGTTGGTTGTTAAGTATTCACAGTGGTGGGTTGACCATCAAGTCCAAGAGTTAAGGCAAAGGAAATTGACCCTCACTTATGACTTACTGGGCGAGATGGAATCATATTCCTCGAATGCAAGAGTATCTCAAAGTGTTGAATTGATTGATAGCACTAATTCCAAGAAAAGGAAAGAGGCAGTTGATGAATCTATTAGGTCAAAGGGAAAGACAACTATGAATGAGGATCTTGTTCAGAAGAAGTAGAGATTGGAGCCATCCCATTCCGCCACATCCAAGAATGTGAACGAGATATTAGCTATTGTGGATGAGTGATTGGCTGACATAAGGATTCCTTCTCCAATTCATGAGGGAAACATTGAATCTATCCAGCCAGATGATGATGAGCCTCCATCTCCTACAAGCACAGAGATACTTGAATTGGAGAATGAGATGGGTATCCCGGATGAGGAATTTCAAGAGGGAATGATTTCTGCTCTTAGAGGAATTCAGGATATTCCATGTGGTGAAAATACTCAGGAAGAGGAAGGCATTGAACAGCCTAGAATTCCTGATTGGTTGAAGGAAAGATTGAAGATGAAAGTACCAGTAGAAATTCCAAAAGAGGATGATACGGCAGATTTCTTGGCCAGGTTAGAAAGTGTTACTGCAAAGAAGCCCACCAAGAAATTTTCTACAATCCAGAGAGATGAAGCCGACTATCATTCAGTGCAAATTGTCGTGCCAACAGTGTATAAGTCAAAAGAAGATATCGCTACCCATGAGTATGCCATCACTACTATCGACTTGGGTCCAACAACAAAAGGCCAAGAGGTTGAAGACTTGGACAATTAAGTCGCTACCATCAAGGCGAGGTTGGAAAAGGAAGTGGAAAAGAAAAGAGAATATAAAAAGGAGATTGAACGCCTGAAGGAATACATTCAGTACTTGACTAAACCTCTCAATCAGGGCGATTCAACAACTCCTCCACTTTTAAACTTTTCGCAGGAAGTGGTCAAGGACTTTGAGGAAGAAATGGTCACAGCTAAAGAAACTAAGGAGTCGATGGTGAGTAAAAGCAAAGAAGCAGCTACATTTATGGAAAGATTGACACTAGCCTATGGGAAAACTTCCTCTTTGCTTTCCAGGATTGTTGCCATGGCAAAAGTTTGGGACAACCTTCGGGATATTCAAGACAGAATCCTTTCATGCCTTAGAGTCCTGAAAGGAATCCCAAAACAAGAATTGATTGATGGGAAAATAACTGCAACAAACGCTACATATGATTTCCACACTTGGTACTGGGTGTTAATTGCACGGAGCGAGGTCTTGGAGAAAGTAAAGGTCGATGGAGTCAGAGTTGAGGAGCAGATTAAAGAGATTCAGAATAAGATTTTCCTCATAGTTGCGGATGTACTTGAGGAGATCATCCGAGAAAATGGCATGCAGCTGGAAAATCTAAAGCTCAGAGCTCAGGGAACTTTCTTCACCATCATTGGACCAGTCCTAAGGCAGAATTTGACCAAGGCAGCAAACTTGTCTATCTGGGATGCCTTCCTAAAACAGGAATTGGAGTGGGAGAGTGCTTTTGCCAGATGTGCTGAGGACTTGGACGGGTTGGAATTCAAGGTAAACATGCTACCACATGTCATGATGGAGGTCATCCCAATTGTGTCCAGGTTCATTGAACACACTGTCGCTCGAGAGGATAAGGATGCACTCCCTTAAAGATAGCTCTCCATGCCACTTGTTCTCCATGCAACTGTTGTTGATGTTATTTTGGGAAACCCTAATTAGGGTTGATATGTCTTGATCTTGGCCGTTAATCTTGAGTTAATCTCAGCCTTTCATTTGTTTTCAAAAACTCTATATAAACTCTTATTCTCTCACTTTCATTTTGTGAAGAGAGTTTTATGAAATTGTTGCGTAGAGCTACTTTGGATAACAAAAGTTCATGTGCATGATTTGCTTTGAATCCTTCTTATTGTCAAGTGGTTGCATGGTTGCATATCTCCTTCAACATAGAGTAGATTTAGAATAGAATTTGATTTGAATGCATGTTAGATGAATGAAATATTTGATAGTATTGATGGGTGAAACTCTTGCTCATACTTTCTTTGAATAAATGTTTTTTGTTCAATGTGTAAAGTTAGCCTGAGCTTATATTGTGGATGCTTTAACTTCTGTCTGGATAATTATTGTTCAATTTGATGGTAGTTATTCATGACGTGAAAATCATAAGCACACCCCTTGAAGATTGCACCCACTTTGTGTAGTTGTCCTAACATGGCGAAGCAAAGCGTGGTTATTGGTTTCACCTAATCTCTACCATCTCTTGAGTTCTTAGGAATAGTATAGAACTTCTAAACCCTTATCCTTTTACCTTTTTTTTAAAATCTCAAACTGAAAATCCAAAAAGAAAGAGCATTTAATGTTAAATTCGTCCAAGTCCTAGCTTGTGAATGATTTGTTAGCGTAAGTCCCTTTGTGTATTACTAGCATATCACAACGCCCATTGAGCTTATCCACACGTCAAGACCTGACAAAAGAAACCTTGGAATCGCCATATGATCTTCTCACAATCTTAGCATACACGGTGATTTTGTTCAAGAGAGGATAGAGTGTCTTTGGACATTTTATTCTGTGTTCGGTGGGTAATAAAACACACACCGACAGGACCAAATTGCTTGCTTACATTTGCAAAGTTTGATGTGGAAATTTTAAAGAAATTATGCTTGTCTCAACTCATGTTCCACATTGCAGTGTGATTTTCTTGTAAGGGACCACATTGCTTGCTTACATTTGCAAGGTTTGATGTGGAAATTTTAAAGAAATTATGTCCTCCGAAGATTGCAATATGAAAGTGTCTCAACCCTAGAAAGAAAGGGATAAAATCATTAAAACTTTCAATCCAAGTAACCAAATTGAATGGCCCTTTTTGAAACTTAGAGAAATATTATAGGTGTACATGCTTACTTGCCTCTTTAGATCTTTCATTGGGAAAGATGATCCTAAATGCAAGTTCTCTTTTTGCATAAAACCATAAACTCTATTTTAAGCATGATTCATGAGGATAACTAAGTTTTTTGGGAAAGGAAGATGATATGAATACTAGAAAATGGTTGCTCAAGTAAAAAGTTTAAACGGGGCTTTGTTGGAGTAGATATTCAAAAGGTATGTTAATGTTTTACTTTGAAGAAGAAGCTAAGGTCTGGTGGAAATATTTTGATAGTAGTGTGTTCTCTTGGAGAGGAGTGGAAGATGCACTCTACATTAAATGGATACAAAATAAGACAAATAAGAACAAAAAATTAATGAGGAAATCTACCCTTAGATCAAGAGAAGCAAGAAAGATGTCCAAGTGTTTTCTTCCTAACAAAAGATCCTTTAATATTGTAGGTTCTAAGTTGTATTCAAAAGAGGAATATTATTGGCTCCATAAATCATAGTAGTAATTCTAGCGTCGTCAATGTTCACTAAGCAAAGCAACTGCATGTTCAAGCAAGGAATGTCAGACATAGGTATATGGTGCAGAGCTTCAAGTTTTTAATTCAAGCTCATTATGAACCAAATTTATTTGTATTTAATTCTTCATGTCATAGCTATGATTGTCAAGATGTTTTTAGGCATCCATGACTAGAAACTATGGAAACTATAAATCTTGGTGTGCTAAAGTCCTTGAAATTTTCACATAGGAAAAAGGAATCAACCATGCAAGGTATTACTCAACATGAACCAATCAATATAAAGGGCAAGCAGGTACATGGAGTTACCAAATAAAGGATCTAAACAAAAAGCATAAGGAAGAATCTAAAGAAGCCTCCAAAGAAGATCATAAAGAAGAATTTAGAGAACATGAAAAAGAATCTGATGCTTGTGAAGGAAACTCAGATTCCTTGTCTACTCTATAGCTAAAGGAACATGTGGAAGATATGATGAAGTGTCAAACTAGCTGGAATGGAATCTTGAGCCTACAAAGGTTGTTGTGTATCGACATCCACATTACCTTGAAAGGCAAGCAAGGAGTATCAAAGGAGCGGTAGTTGTGGGTATACTTGGCATCAAAGGAACACAACTATTGTTAAGCACGAAAACGAGGAAGCAACAACTATTGTTATACAAACATCGAAGGAGTAACGACTATGGATATGCATGGCACCATTGAGGATTGTGACCAACTAAGATCACAAATTCATGGGTAAATGAGTAAGTCTTACTGTTTGTTTTCTTGGCATACTCTAAAAGAGAAACAAGCTAAGAGGGGTGCCATGTTATAAAACTATGGCCATTATCTAATGGCATACATGAGTAAGTCTTACTGTTTGATAAAAGTAGTTTGGCAATGCTGTATCAACTGTTTTGTAGGTTTTTTGAAGTATTCAATTGGATATAAACGTAAAATTGATCTTAGGCTATGGCTTTGAGTTTCAATTGTTCTTGGTAAGAGAAACTTGTCTATGGCAGCCACTTTGTTTAAGATGCACATGAGATACTTCAATGCCAAAAAACCTTAAAGCTTCATCAACTTGATGTAATTCTTCTTGACAGAATCCACAGAAAAGTTGCAGCCAGAATTTGACAGAAATTACATTTACCTCTCTGGCAGAAGGGAGCAATCTCGTTATTACAGAAACCTGGTATTACATTAAGAAGGTATACAAAAACCAAATGAATGAATCTCAGATAGCATACTCGTGGACAGTTCGTTTACAGAATTCTTTGGAACTGTAAGTAAAACCAAAGTATTGATTCAACTTGCAAATTGGCTTTATTGCCTTGCTCTGTTTCCCATTTTTCCTGTTTTTACTACATTAGGTGGGATAAATAAATCCACAGATACATGACCTATCTGTAACTTTAAGTACTATTACAAACAAAGGTACCTTTTCATGAATCTCGTTTGTGGTTTATTAGAAACAACCTGAGTATAGAAGCCCAGTCTCTACATTTAGAAGGTAAAAGAAAACAACTAAAATTAATCTCAGATAGCAAGATCTTTCATAGATTGCTTTGGAGCTGTAAGTAAAACCAGTAACTAGTGATTCCACTTGCATGTCACCTTATCTCTTTTCCCTGTTTCCCATTTTTCATGTTTTTGCTTCAACAGGTGGAATATAGAAACCCAGAGATATGATCTACTTGTGACTTTAAGTACTGTTAGAAACAAAGGTAAATGTTCAAAAATCTCATTCATGTTCTCTCATTCCCATCTCGTTGACATATTTTGCTCATCTGTGGAAATGAATACAGTTTCATTTCCAATAATAATTATAAAACATAATTCTTTAACTGTGCTCTCAGATGTTGACTGAAGAAGTTTCTCAGCAATAATTATAAGCAAAGTACTCCAATAATTGTTTCCAAGCTTATGGCATTTTACAAACAGTTGCATTGCACTTATGGTAAAAGATCAAAAAAACCTGTTACTGCCTACTTTCGCCAAAAAATCATAACCAAAAATTACAAAGAAGTTAAAAATCATTTGCTACAGGATATTGTCAAAGGCTTTTTAGATACAATATACTTCAATACTATGCATATAGATCAGGTGGATAGGAAGATTCAAGGACAATGCAAGCAGGAAAAGTTTTAAGGAAAAGGTTAAAAAATTCCATTTTATTAGACAGTAATATTCTAAATTTTTGTGAGTAATATATTTATGATGTACAATAGATGTTTAAAAGCTTGGCAAATGTTTTTTCTTCAGAAAGTTTGTTAGTTGGCTAATTTAATTTTGCCAATTTTGGAGGAAAATAGCCTATTAAATAGTTCCCTTGATACAGCATGCATGTACAATTACATGTTTCTTGCTAATACAGTCAAAAGGAAGATTTTATTTGGTCTCCACATCAAAGTTGTTTGCCATATTCAGAATACCAGATCTTTCAGCTTCATTAAACTACTGGTAATGCTAAGGCTTTCTTGCTTTCAGGTTCAGTTCCCTAAGAGTGTGGGCTGCTTGGCAAATGTGTGCCTTTCCTCTGCGGTAATTTTAAGGATCATTCAGATGTTTGGGATTTACCTTCAAGCCCTGTGTGGACATTTCACTACCCAAGATATTAGATTGGTCTCTTACATATATTTGCTGGTAAAATATTGGCTGGACCAGAAAACATTTTTCTTAGGTGGGGGGAGAGAAAGATGTGTGGGGGTGGGATGCAGGGGGAGATTTGTGGAAGCATAATCTCTGACAATGACACACTTTGTGTGATATAAACTGAGCTCAAAAGCTATGTGGTGTGAACAAAGATGCCCATCAAGACCTTTGTAGGATGATTTTTGAAAGGTATCATTTTCAAATGCAGCTCCAAGGGTCTGGGCCAATTTGAAAGATTAGAATTAGAGCACTGGGAAGACCTTTTATGATTATGTGAGAAAAATCTTTATGACTCAGTGAGACACAGTTCACCTCTTGCTTCCCATTTGTACAAGTAGAGGATCAGGGACCCTAAAGTGCACTGGCAAAAGCAGTATCAATATATTGGAAATCACAAGCTTCTTTCAAGCACAAGATTTTATCATGGTTAATACACGCCCATAGTTTGACAATCAAGACAACACTTCAAAAAATTGTGTTACAATTTCACCATGGAGATGTGAGAGAGCAGAAACTGTTGGTCATGTTTCCTGGAGAATCGTTATGGCCAAGTCCTTTTTGGCCTGGTTGAAAGCTGAAACTTCTACTATTGGTGTCCCCTTTCTTGAAAAGAACCTCTCTTCAGGGGTGCTTGAACAATTGATTGCTATCATATTCATGTGTAAATTAAGGTGCAAGGCTACATTTAATGAGGACCCTTTCACTCTTTGCTTAGGCCAGCTGAGCTTTTTTAAGCAAGAATTAGTTTTTCTGGTGAAAGATTAATTGAAGTGTTTGACATAAAGATTTTGATACAATGGCTCTTGGGAGTACAGTTGGAGGGAGTACAGTTGGATACATTGCACATAATCCCGTTGTTAGATTCATAAAACTCTTTGGTTATCTTAAGTAATACAAGATGCATTGCTTCAGAATAATATTAAATATCAATGCTAATACTAAAATTGGCGCTGAATGTTACAACCATGGCATGAACAACATTTTGCCTAGCATTGTCAAATCTTGACTGGGATCAGAAAATTTGAACTAGTACAAGAACACCACAACCAAAGGATTTATAATGAGAATAATTAATGTTTTATACTATTTTCAGAATGAAACGATACAGATCTGAAAAGCTTCTCAACGAAGGATTGATAAAATTATGGATGTTGATGTTCTAAGACTAGGTATCAAAAAGGAAAACTAAATGAAAACCATAATCAGACAAATGCATGTTCCAAACCATTATCCAAAGAAGCGATTCTGATACTAGCTTTTTTTGCGTGATATGTGATGTACCACCTTGTTCATTCTATCTGCATTAAGCTTGAACTGCATTCTTAATATTAAACTTCAGTCGTTTTTAAAATGTACCTCATATTCATTACTGATTACACCACAACCTCACCACTTTTCAGCTGCACCTACAGACCGATTGGGGATTTGAACGTGTACAAGTAATGTCCCATTAAAATTTACCACAACCACCTCAGATGCAATTCTGAGAATAGTTCAAAAAAATAAAATATTCAAAATGTAAGCATGTGCCCAGGTAATGTATATTAACATTACACCACAAACCTCTCAGAAGCAATTCTCATGATAGTCCAAGAAAAACAAAACACCCACAATCTAAAAACTCTGTCCAAACAATTGTAAAAATCAAATGTGCGGGAAAACAGATACAAAACTTCCCATGTCCCTGCTAGAAACCAATTACAAATAACAGATATGGAGAACTACAATCAAACTATCTTCACAGATATATCAAAGTACAGAAAGAAATCACCAAAGCAAGTAAGGGTTATTTATATTGTACCTTTCATTTTTCTAATCTAGGAACATAAGTACCTGAAGTTACTCTCTATTTCTTATGATTTTGGGTTAAGTGGCACTCTAGTGTCTTGTGTTAATGTCTATTAAAAATTCACTTAGAACTTTTACAAAGAAGCTGTTGATGTTAGTCATGGTGATAAAGATTTTGAGCAGTTCAACTGTCAGAGTTTTCTTCATCTTTCATAAAACTCATAAGCAAATCCTCATTGTCTCGATAAGCTTGAACCAACGCAGCAGCTTTGTATGCAAATAACCCAAGAATTGCTGGAGCAAGCTGAAGTGAGTAAACAGTTAGAATGCAATTAGTTTCTTGACAAGGAAACTCCTTAGGGAAAAGTTTAAAAGAAAAGCTCAGTTAAAACTACATCTGTCAAATGGAGAATTTCCAAAAAGACAACTCTCTAGGACTATACACCAAATATTGAAATGATAGGAAAAACATATTTAAATAAAATATCTCCTTGGGCAAAAGAAACCAAAAATAATCCAATGGGATAAGAAGTAATATATTTTAAAATATATATGTATATTAGCAAAACGGACTGAGTGCGCAAACGAATTCCTAAGATAGAGAGAATTGAATGGAATCATTTATAGCTAAGCATAGAAGATCAAATTAAGTATGAGCATATATGCTCACAAAATGTGCTGATGGCCCAAGTTGCATTTCATCTATGTTTTATCGAGAATTTCATAAGGATTTATCACAAAGAAACATGATGTTTAAGTCATTTAATAACTGAAAAACTATATAGGAAGACTGCAGAAGTTTTTTCCAGAATAAATATGGCATAGTCTCCCAGTAAAGATTACCTCGAAGTCTAAGGAATTGGCAAATAAATGTTTCGATAAAGCCCAGAAACCAAATAATGCAGCTGGGATTACCAAGCGAGGAGAAGAAAGAGCCATACTACTTCCTCCAGCAATTTTTTCAAACGAATCCCTTATATCATCACTACGGATGCCAATCCTGAAAGTGAATCAGTAGAAAATTTAGAAACATTGAAATCCATGCAAGATTAACGCTTGAATGGATAAAGAAATCCCTCCTATGATTATTGAACTCCTGCACTTACTTCTTCACTCTCTTGCGTGTGAAGACCTCTGCCAGGTTTTCTTTGGAGATATTGTCTGTATGATGATAAAGTAGTCGAAGATAAAAGCAGCTGCACAAGGCAAGGTAAGAGCATGAGACTGGTTATTTGTAGTAAGCCACTAAATTTTCAGCTCCAAACTTGCAGAAAAAACAAATATTGTAATGGAGATACAAATATGTAGGAAAAAGAAAAGCAGATTTTTCATCTTTGTACTTGTATGTAGTATGAAGCATAGTAACGAGACTCGGACTCGGCTCGGACTCGGCTCGGACTCGGCTAGGGTGACTCGACTCGGGACTCGGACTCGGCACAAACTTGGCAAAATGAAAAAAAGTTGAAAAAAGCCTAGAAATTTAGAGATTTTTAAGGATTTAAAACTTGTTTCAAGCACCCTTTATTGAATACAACACAAATAAAAGCAAATTTGATCACATACACAAATATACAACGATCACATAAGTATAAAGTACACAAATTGTAGTTGCGTTGCTGAAGGAAATAGCATACTTAGATATATAGATTATAAAACTAGTCAAATGTATACAAAAGTCATGGAATATGAAATCCATAACATCAAATGTTCCATACAAATATGAAATATCAAAACAATAGCTATGACTCTATGACTCTATGGCATAGTGGAGCCAACATCCTTCCTACGAAGGCGTCTAACGCTCCTGGATGATGTTGCAGCTGCAGCCATAGTCTCTGCCTCTGTCTGAGTCTCCATGCCACTCTCACCAATAGCAGCTATGTCTCCTCGTGCTCTAGCCTCCTCCTCAGCCATGGCTACAACCTCAACCTCTCTCTCTGCCTGGTCCACCCAATCAAGGTCCTCGTCACTAAAGACTACATCTGTAGCCTCAGTGGTCCACTCAGACTGTGGATCAACCTCATCTAGATTGATCGGGGTGTTGTCGTGGTCAAAAAGCTTCCTGTATCTGAGCCGAAGGTTGTAATGAACATAGACCAAGTCATTCATCCTCTCCACTGTCAATCTATTGCGCTTCTTGGAGTGTATGTGCTCAAACATACTCCAATTGCGCTCACAACCAGATGAACTGCATGGCTGGCTCAATAGACGAATGGCAATATTCTGCAGGTTCCGTGCATCAGAACCAAACAACCTCCACCAACTATTTGAGATGAGAAAAAGAAACAAAATCAATCTCATTTCAAGTTTCAAGTTCAACATTTAATAATAAAATACAATATAAAAAGATGACAATTATGCCCTTAAATATATTTTTACCTAGTAGTAATGTTGTCCTACTATCTATGGTCATTTGACGTGCAAAGAAGTCTCCTCGTGCCTTACTGAAGGCATCTATTTCCTACACTATCTGTGTAGTAACAGCAGGCAACATCCGCTCTATCGTCGAGTAGAGCCCACTAAGAATTTCTCTATCTCCACGGATATCACGGTGGAATTGGAAGGCCGGATTTAGGAAACATGCGGCTGCATGGATGGGCCTATGAAGTTGGTTTTGCAATCTCCTATCAATGATCTCCCAAATGGGACGGTACTTATCCTGAACTCCACCATAGACTGATCTAATGGCCTCTTTGACCCTATCCATGCCCTCATATATGTATCCCAGTGCGGGCTTCTCCCCATCTGCAACTCGTAGGAGAACTAGCAAAGACTCAATAAACTACAAAGTGCAAACATGTTTCACAAATAAGTGTGAATGAAAATAAACAAATAAAAGATATGATTAAAAATTAAAACATAATAAAGAATTAAATTTTACCTTCACAATCTCCTCCACTAGTGTCCAAAACCCTTGCTCATCAAAAATGCAATTGGCCACACCAATCCCTGCAGTGCTTGTAGAAAACGATGAGGAAGACCACTCCTCACCAACAAACATGCGCCTTAAGGCTGCCTTTGACCGAATCAAGGATTGCAATGTGATAAAATTAGTTGCAAACCTAGTGATGCCAGCACGAGACAACTCCCTCAACCCCGTGTATTGCCTCATAAGGTTAAGCATCCATGGGTGATTGTATATAAATTTGCAAATGTTTCTACCTGCATCCACACATGTTTTGATCCATGGGAGCTTGCCAAGATCCTCCATCATGAGGTCAATGCAATGGGCGGCACATGGAGTCCAAAATATAGTAGGGTGCCTCTCCATCAATAATCTACCAGCAGCAACATAGTTTGCTGCATTATCTGTCACCACTTGCACTACATTCTCTTCCCCCACATCAGCTATCACCTCCTCTATAGCCTCACATAGATATGTGGCATTTTTGAATTGGGCAGAAGCATCAATGGACTTAATGAAAACGGTGTCACCTGAAAGAATAAGCAAAACCAGTTATTCAATAAATTAAAAAACAAAAATCAGCCATATTAAATTATTAATCACTAAATCAAATTCAAATTTCAATGCATTGAGGGAAGTACAATTACCTCCGGAGGACACTAGAAAATTAAGCAGCGTCCTATTTCTCCTATCGGTCCAACCATCAGTCATGATGGTGCAACCAATCCTCCTCCACTACTCACGCTGCTCCTCTAATTGTGCTTTCACATCTGCCACTTTTTGAGTCAAAAGTGGGCCCTTTAATTCATCTTCAGAAGGGGCTTTGAACCCCGGCCCACATATGGTTATGGCATCAACCATGTTTTGCCAAAAAGGTGACCTAAAACATGTCATAAATAAATTAATAAGTTACATAAGTATTGTAAAATGAAAAGTTTTAAGATTTTAACTGCACTAAATTTGAATTCGATAATGAGATACATCTAGATTCTAAAATAATAAATTTTAAAACAATTAAACAAAAAAGAATTACCTGGCTACATGGAAGGGAATGGTGCAGTAGTACCAAAAGTCTGCAATTGTCTTTTTTGCTGCATCATGTACATCCTTGTTCCAACCCATGCTCTCAAGCGACGGTTGGGAACCAGGAGTAGTGCGTGGTACAAAATATGAGTCCACCCTAGATTTACGAACTCTAGGGCCAATAATACTGCCACTACCACTAGCACTAGCAGTACTAGCGCCACCAGCAGTAGGAGTATGCACAGGGATAGCTGGTGCAGAAGCAGTACCACTAGCACAAGCACTAGCACTAGGACGGTATGGAGGCATGGAAGAAGCATCTCCAACAGCACCAAGTCCATGTCCAACTCCCAAACTCACCAATTCATGCTTTTGCTTTTTTTTCATCTCTTTTTGCAATTCAAAAGTTTCTAATTGCACCTGCACTTCACGAACAGCCTCAGGAGGTGCTATAGGGCATCCCGCTGCATCATGGATGGGTATGCGTGCAATATGGTATTTTAATCGATTTATGCCTCCATGATATATTGTTTTGCAGTATTTACATTTTGCTTCCCCTTTTTTCATTCCGGGAAAGATTTCAGCATGTTTCCAAGCAGGGTCTTTTCTGCCTGGGGTTTGAGACATTGTGAAAATAATAATATGTTTTGATTTGCAAATGAATGTGGCTGCAATAACAAGTAGGGTTTATAAAATTATTTATATTGCAAGTAGGGTTTGTAAAAAAAAAATGCAAACTAAAAAAAACAATGATTTTTCAAATTACAATGAATTATTTGTTAAAAAAACACAAAAAAAACCAATAAAAATCAAACTTACCTCTTATATTTGGCTTGGAATGCAATGCAAACTCCTCCCAATCACTGGTAATGAGCTCTCAATGCACCTCCTTGCTGTTATGAAGCTTCCCAAATGGTATGTGGCCCTCTATTTGTCTTCAACAGCTTGCTGGTTGCCCTCTCTTCTCCTCCTATTTTTCCTCACAACTCTCTCTTCTCCTCCTATTTTGCCAAATGAATGAAATGAGGTTGCTTTTAGGGTTGGGGAGATAATATAACACAAAAAAAAAAAAAACTTAAACATCAACTTTTATGTTTTTTATTCACTTTTGCTTCTGCTGTCGCCGGCCGCGTCCAGGGCTTGGGAATCTCCGGAAAGCGGCAAGTCTGGCGCGTCCGGCGAGTCCGGCGAGTCCGGCCAGGACTCGGTAGGACTCGGCTGCGTCCGCGTCCGGGATCCCAGGACCCGGCCAGGTGTGCTCGGCTCAGGACTCGCCGAGATTGGGCGCTTCCAGGCGAGTCTCGTAACTATGGTATGAAGTTTACCTTTATAACTCTGATACCCTATTAAAATTTGATGTTATCCAGAATTGTTGTAGCTATAATAAGACATCCACCCACATACATATAGGCTATAGCAATACAATAAATCAATGAGAGCTAAATAAATAACATAATATAGATTTCGAACACGGGTAGCATTAGAAAGCTCTGACATATATTTGCTAGAATAATAATGACTTTCTTTCACAACAATATGTCAACCACTAGCTCTTTACACCCTTATATATATAAGGTAGAGGCTAGAGATATCATTTTAAGAGTCGTTATCTAAAAGAGTCAATCTACTTAAGAGATGGTTAACTAGTAGAACACAACTCCTTATATTATAGTTAGCTATTAAAACATATCTACTTAAGATAGAATTTTACTATTAATAGCGAAAGTCAATCGAGTATTGATACTCTTCTTTACAAATAGTGTAAATGTAATCAAATCTTTATCAAAGTGGATCCTAAAATCTAAAGTAAAAAAACTAAAGTCTGAAATTATGTGTGAGAAATTCTAAGTCAAAACTGATTTCCAGATTTCTTCTCTTAGCCGAATGTACTGATTGCAGAACATTAATAAATTTCGATGTTTTGCATTCAATGGTGGAAATCCTATTTGTATGTAAAGAGACCCGCCTCTAAGGGATGCGTCTCTTGAGAGGACGTGTCTCCACATGTGGAGACACGTTCGCTCAAGGGATGTGTCCCTTTGGGCGTGCGGGCTTCCTCTACAGCCGATTACCATTTGGTTAAGCAACTTAACACATATACCCCCTCACACATGGCGGATATATATTATAAGAATTCCAAATTAAATTCAATATAAATTTTGAACATCATTTATTTAAATTCGATTTTTATATATGCATTATAAAATTCGATTTTACTTATTTCTAGAAACATTAAATATGAAGAGCAATTGATCTTATATAAACGATGATGATGCTTATAGCAATCATCGTTTATATCTGACCTAAGCTACCATTCATCAACACTCCCTCTTAGCTAGGGAAGATATTTCAAATCAAATAAGTGAAGATATCACCTTCACACGTGATATCGAAGATATGATATGTTTTCACAAAGTTGTCAAGTCACATGACATTCTTCATAACACATCTTCATTATGTTATGTGCACTGACATCAAGTCACATGATGTCTACCATAATTCATGGCATATCCACGGATATAAATATCCACCATGATTATCTCTTAAGGATCACAATGATCTTCAGATGATATCAAGTCCCATGAGATCCATCAAAGTGTCCAAGAGATACTATCATGACATGTCCACAGACCACAGATATCAAGTCACATGATATCTATCATGATAGTTTATCATTGTAGAGTCGTCACTTTACAATGTCAAATACAAGTGTTCATTTATCAGAAAGATCGTCACCTTTCGATAAAGTACACAGGGGGAGTAGGCCCATAAAGTCATGGAGTCACACACATGACAAAAGAGTTTACACATTAAACATCTTTATATATTAGTACTGTTGACGTGTTTTTTATGACAACACCAACACAGAATAAAATGTCCAACGGTCACTCTATTCTCTCTTGATCAAAGTATTCCGCATGCTAAGATCAAGGTTCCTTTTATTGCGAATAGACTCAGTTGGTTGATGTGAATATGCTGGGTATTCCAAGGGGACTTACGTGAGTTGCTCATTCAGAAGAAAGGATTTTCAAATTTCAGGAGATTTGTCAATGAAGCTCGGGTTCTTAAACTAACCAGATAATGTTGAATGTAAAAGGATATAAGGATTAGAGATGCTACCATCTACTCCTAAAGGGTGGAGGATGAGGATCGACTTAAACAATCTTCAAACCAGACTTTACTTCGTCTCCCTTCGGACAACTCGGACAAAGTTGGTGCAATCTTCAAAGGATGAGAAAGGTGTTCAAATTATGACACAACATGTACATACCATCACAACGATGCATATGGACATATGAGTCACAATCGAAGTTAGGTACTGAAATTCTAGTTGACCACGCAAGGCAGACTTACTGTCAGCAAGCCCGCTAGTGGTATGGATAAAGGAAGACTTGTCCAAACTCAACACCACACTCCACAATTAACGACTACTTGCATGAATTAAAAGTCTACTTTACTCTCTCCATTTTGAATTGGAAAGATGAAAGGGCCTTGCTAGCTACTCATAACAAAAGAAGAAATCACCAAGCAATGAAACTCTTTGTATTATGAAAAGTGTTCACAACAACCATTTACAAAAATTTCCCTTGAAAGTTTTCCTTCCTTTTCAAACTAAGCTATCTTCTAAGCTAACTCTCTATCTATCCTAACTTCTATCTTCTCTGACTTCTTGATCTAATATCTACTTAGTTACAAATGAGGGGGGATGCCCCTTTTATAGTTGGCCCAGTCCAACAGATGGTTTAAATTGAATTACAATAAAGGGCTCAGATTGAGCCACACATGCCTTAATTAGGGCTTTTGCCCTAAAAACCGCCATAGAGAGGAGTGGGGCAATGAATGCACAGAATATTCTCCACTCCTCTGCAGGAACCACTACGAGCAATTAATGCCCATTATCCTCTTCTAGAAGATTCTTGTCCAGAAACGCGTTTCCACTGTTATGCCTGCCAATTCCGTTGCGTTAGGAGGAGGCAACAATACTCGGTTCAAATCCTCCTTGCAAAAAGCTCTTCTTCCTTAAGTCCTCCTGTTGCTTTCATTCCTGAACGTACTTCTTCCTCGTAACTTTCATGTTTCTTCAGCTCACTGCCTTGGGCGTATTTAGCCCCTTTTGCACCACGTTCTTAATGCCTTAGACAAATCCTCACTACCGTTTCTTTTTCCAAAGTTGTAACGTTGTCCAGCTTCATCACCTCCAGTCCCCATGCTCTGGCTCTGGTGTTCATCCTGCAAAACAAAAAGAAGAGCATCAGAACATTTATAATATAAATTCACTTTACTTACCCAATTCCCACGTTCTGACTTTCAAGGTCTGCTTGACCTCTAGATCTGATAAAATTCATCACTTTCCTAGCAAACTTTCATCATGGGCACGTTGTGTGTTGGGGCGCATGTCGTCTTGTTGTTTTCATCCTCCTGCCTTAGCAATTTCATTCACTTGCCTTGTCCACCCTCCTTTAGGAGCTTAATGACTTGGATAAAATTCCACTCGTCTTGAGCTTGAATGCATTTGACCCACTCTGCTTTCCTTTTCCATGTCTTAGAAAATTTATCCATTTGAGCCTTAGGAAATTTGTTAAACGGGTGCCAGGCCAAAATCTTTGTCGAAACAACACGAGCAGGGTGTGGAAGAACTTTAAATCATCTCCCAATGGGAAATGTCCAATACCCAGAAGCAATTTCCCCTCAGAAATCATCATTTTCATGTGTATCCAGACGAAGGGGTAAGTTTAATTTTTTATTATTTTTGAAAAATAATAATAAAAAAAATGCTAAGGTTTATTCCATTTTAATTCCGGACATATTCCACACCTGCAGTCTTCATTTTTCATGCCTTAGCATTTTTCCTTGACTTCCTTGAAGAATTTCCCCCTCCTGTTCATGGGCATATTTCATCTTGCCCTTGGAAATTTTAGCATCACCCCCTAGGCGTCCTTCACACTTTCACCCTTGAAAATGCCTTAGAAAAATTTCAATTCCTTGACTCTACCTTGGGCGCATTTGAGGTCTTCCACTTCTATTTTCTAACTTAGAAATTCCTCTCAAGTCTTCCTTGGGCGCATTTCACCCTTGCTGTTTTTATTTTGTGCCTTAGAAACTTTTAGCCACCCTTCCTATCTCTTCAGCTTGGGCGCATTTAGCACCTTCAACCTTCATTCTCAATGCCTTAGGCGTTTTATCTTCTATTTCAACTTGGGCGCCTTTTGGGGGACCTACTTTTATTTCCCACACTTAGAAATGTTTTGAGTGGCTCTCACCTCAAGAGCGCATTTCTACCCTTGAGCTTCCATGTGATGCCTTAGAGAAAATTCTTTATACACCTCCTCTCAGCCTTGGGCACATTTTACCCTTGCTGCTTTTATTTGTGTGCCTTAGAAACTTTTTGAAGTGGATTTCCTAAGGTGGGCACATTTGAGGGTAGAAGCTTTTGTTTCACCATACTTAGAAATTTTTTCATCTCCACCTCATTCAAGGGCGCATTTAGAGGGGTAAGCTTCCATTTTGTAACTTCGAAAGTCTTCTGGCCACCCACTCATCTTGAGGGTGCACTCAAGGGGGTGAGCTTCCATTTTCTTTTCTTTTTTTTTAAGCTTAACACATTTTCCAACTCATCCTCTTGGAGCTTGGGCGCATTTCAAGGTGTCTTCTTCCAATTTAACTTGCATGCCTTAGAATTTTCACCTGAAGTGTTGAGGAGACTTCTAGAGGTGGCTCTCAAATACTTAGCCAATTTTTTTAGCTTGCTTGCCCTCATTTTCTATTTTTAGTAAATTTTGGAGGTATGTGCCTCTTCATGGCTTTTCACCTGTTCTGAACCTAGAGTCGACATGATATGCTTCTTGTGGCCTTGCTACCCAATTTATACCTGTTGCCCGAGCTTATCTGCTATTTTTAGCTCCCATGCTATTTTTAACAAATCCTAAAATTCATAGACCTCTGCAGCTCTGATTGACCTGAAATTTGCTAGGCGTGATCCTCATTGCTTGGTGAACCTGTTTACATCTGCCCCTCGTGCTGACCTGCTATTTATAGCCATGTTCCGGAGACAACTTACTATAAATAGTAAGTGCTCAGATTGAGCCCAAATTTTACTAGTAGATAGCCTGAAGGATGTTGATCGCAATGGGATATCTTCGTTTTTCGAAATTCTGGCCTTTTACCCCTCTTTTTGAGTCCCGAAGCTGGAAACCCTAATCTGACTTGCATGTGCCCTGAACGATCTCCGTTTGACTTGATTTATGTTGCATGTCATTCTGCTTGCTGAACTGAAGTGTCGAGTGGCTGCCAGAGTGAACCTGCTATTTATAGTAAGAGTCTGAAAAGTGGTCAATCTGATGTCGAATGAGTTTGCATGTCACAGTGCCTGTGGGATCTCAAAAAACCCAGAAAACTAGTCGACATGCGGGCATTGGCTAAAAATAGTAAGTCCCTGAAAACTAACTCATTCTGTTTGCATGTCACACCACTGCGAAGCCCTCGCAAAACCCATAAGGAATATCCAGACATGCACTGAAAAACTATGCATGCAAACCCTAAAAATAGCCTTTCAAGGCTATACCGCTGAAAGTCACCATCTCGGTTTGCATGTTATACCATCGCAAAGGTATTGAAAAACCCAAATACATTCTCCAATCATGCATTGGAAAATCATATGTTTAAACCCTGAAAATGCCCCCTGAAGCCTGAATTGCTAAAAATAGCTAGTTGTCCGAATCTGCTCAAATTTCATGTGTAGGCACCCTGAAGTTGCTCGGATGTGCTGAAACAGTCAAAATCCCGAAATTCTGAGGAAGAGACCTCAGATTGAGTACTTACTAAAAATAGTAAGTTGTCAAATTTCAACAAAATTTCAGTGGGATCCTGCCTTGAGCCTTCTGACTGTACTGCTGTGCTCAGATGTCAATTTACCAACCTGATTTAATCTCAATCCAGCCCAAAGAACAAAACCCTAATTTCACAGACAGCCAAAATTCCAAAATTCCAAATGATAGGACATCCTCAAAAGGACAAAAAGATCAAAAGATTAGAGAGACGCAAAACTATCCAAAACCAAAGCCAACAGACCAAAATGGAGCAAAAATTAGGGGTCCCCATTTGAATGGGGTGATGTGTGAAAAGGTCACAACAAGTACAATTTATAAACAATTTGTATTTCAAACATAAATAACAAATTACATTTCAACCATACCAAGTTTCTTCCTGAAGTGCTCTACCTTGATTCGGGAGAGAGGCTTGGTGAGAATGTATGCAGTTTGATCATTTGTACTGATATACTCCAACTGAATCACTTTCCTTTCCACCATATCTCTTACATAATGATAGGGGATCTCAATGTGCTTAGATCTATCATGAAAGACAGGATTCACAGAGAGTTTGATGCAACTCTGATTATCACAATGAATAATTGTAGGATTCAAGGGCTCACCAAAGAGTCCCACAAGCAATTTACGAAGCCAAACTACTTCTCTTGCTCCCATTGAGGCTGCAATGTATTCAGCTTCCGTTGAGCTCTGTGCAACTGAAGATTGTTTTCTGCAAATCCAGGAGATCATAGCCGATCCTAAACTGAAGCAACATCCTGATGTGCTTTTCCGATCGGTTACACTTCCAGCCCAATCTGAATCAGAGTACCCATGTAGATCTAGTTGATCATTCTTGTAAAGAAGACCATATCCAATAGTGCCTTGAAGATATCTCAAAATATGTTTCACAGCCATTAAGTGAATTTCCTTTGGTTCACACATGAACTGGCTAAGAACATTTACTACATAGCAAATATCAGGTCTGGTGTTAACCAGATACATCAAGCATCCAATCATCTGTCTGTAAAGGGTTGGATCTGCACACTTGGATTCTATTGTTGCTTCTTTTAATTTGTGAAGGTTGGTTTCCATAGGTGTAGACATGGTCTACAGTCCAACATTCCAAATCTCTTCAGAATATCAATAGTGTACTTTCCTTGGTTCAGTATAATGCCCTCTGATTTCTACCATACTTTTAAACCTATGAAATAGTGTAGAATGCCCAAGTCTTTCATGTCAAATTCAGAAATTAGATCCTGCTTCCCTTGAGCAATGAGGTGATCTTCTCCTGTTATCAGTAGGTCATCAACATATAAAATAATTATTAGCATATCACCTTTGATTACCTTGAAGTAGAGATTGGAGTTAGCATCATTCTTGGAAAATCCTAATCCCAAGAGATAGCTATCAATTCTTTCATACCAGACCCTAGGGGCCTGTTTAAGTCCATCGAGGGCTTTCTTCAGTCTGCATACATGTGAGTCAGGTTTATGTATCACAAAACCTTCAGGCTGTTCCAAATAGAATTCCTCTTCAATGGTTCCATTCAGGAAGGCAGTCTTCACATCCATTTGATGTATCTTCCAGCCTTTGGCTACTGCAATGGCTAACACTGCTCTCACTGATGTGTAATGGGCAACAGGTGCAAATGTTTCTTTGTAATCAATGCCTTCCTTTTGAGAAAAACCTCTTGCCACAAAACGTGCTTTATGTTTTTCCATACTGCCATCAGCAGCCTACTTGATTTTGAAGAGCCATTTGGAAGAGACAACAGATTTCTCTTTTGGTCTAGGCACTATATCCCATACATCATTCTTTAGAATAGACTGATATTCCTCTGTCATTGCATCCTTCCATGCTTGATGTCGGAAAGCTTCTGTAACACTGACAGGTTCTAAGTTTATGATGTTGTTCATTAGAGCAACATAGCTAGAGAAACGTTTGGGTCTTTTACTCTCCCTGAATGTTCCTTTAGGTGCTACATGATCCTCTGCTTCTTTGATCATCTTCCTGGCCCAAAGTGGTCTCTTTCTGCCGATGTCATTTGTATCCTCATTTGAAGTGGCAGGAAGTTCATGTGGCATTTCCTCAGGATGCTCCCTCTGAATCTCAGGAGCGGGTTCCATTTCAGGTACTCTAGGGGAATAGGTTTTTGTCTCATTAGAACTTCTTGCCCTCTTGAATGCAATGTCTTCTTCAAAGATGACATCTCTGCTCAACTCAATTTGTTTCTGCCCGGGTATGAATATCCTGTATGCTTTGGAGGTTTCACTATAACCCACAAATACTCCCTTATTTCCAGAAGGTTCTAGTTTGAATCTCTTCTCTTTGGGCACATGAATATAGACATGACAGCCAAAAATCCTAAAAATGACTAATGTCAGGTTTTATGCCGGTAAAGGCTTCTTCAAGAGTTTTGTTATCAAGATGAGAATGAGGACATCTATTTTGGATATAGACAGCAGTCCTAGAGGCTTCTACCCAGAAAGAAGTTTCAATATTTTGGTCTAGTAACATTGCTTTAGCAGCTTCTACAATGGTTCTATTTTTTCTTTTAGCAACCCCATTCTGTTGAGGGTTGTAGGCAACTGTGAACTTGTTGTGACCTTTTCACACATCGCCCCATTGCAAATGGGGACCCTAGTAGTTTTCCCTCTGATGGTTTTGCTTCTGAGTTTTGGTCTTTCTGGTGGGGTACTTAGAATTTGAATTTTTTGAAGGTCATCCGAGTCAAGAAATGATTGTGAACCCGAATCAATGATAGAACGTTGCCAAAGCGCTTAGAAGGCCTTGTGGACTATCCGTTCAGTCAATTCTGACACTTCCTAAATTTTAGGGTTTCCATCCCGGGCCCCTATTTTTTTAGGGACTTTTTTTTTGGCATTTTTAGCACATTCTGGGATCCCTATTTTTCAGGGATTATTTTTAGAAAGTTTCTATTTTTGGAAAATTTCTATTTTTAGAAAGTTTCTATTTCGGGAAAGTGTGCAGGTCATGGCTTCGTAAAAGTCAACTTCAAAAGGTTGCAAGAGAAAAAATGGGTATAAAATTTGAAAATCTGAAAAAATTCGCCTAAGGCATGGACATGCATGAAGAAGAGAAAATGGCGAAGTGCAAAGGAAGTCCGCCCAACACTTGCAAGGAAATGGTGAAGTCCGCCCAGCATATGCAAAGTGAAAATTGCAAAAAGAAGAGAAAGTCCGCCAAACACTTGCAAGGAGATAGTGAAGTCCGCCCAACACTTGCAAGGAGATAGTGAAGTCCACCCAACACTTGCAAGGAAAAATTGCAAAAGGAAGTTGAAGTCCGCCCCAAGGCAAACATGCAGGAGAGTTGGCAAGTCCGCTCCAAGAAGTTGGGAGATGCAAATGCAAGTCAAAGTCCGTCCAGCAAGATGAATGGTAAGAAAGTTGGCAAGTTCGCCCAGCAATGCAAAGTGCAAAAGGCAAGCAAAGTCCGCCCATGCCATGTGCAAAGTGCAAAGAACACTCAAAGTCCGCCCAGCACATAGAAGATTGCAAATGCAAGTCAAAGTCCGCCCAAGGTGAAAATTGCAAAAGACGCATGAAGTCCGCTCCAAGAAGGTTGGAAAGGGGTGAAATGCAAAGAGGTTCGCTCCAAGATGTTTGGAGGTGGTGAAATTACAAAGGAAAATTCGCCATTTTGTGAAATTTAATGGCAATTGCTAGTGCAAGTCCACCCAAGCATGGTAAAATGAAAAAATTGCACAAGGCAAATACGCCTAGGCCATGTATGTCATGAAAAATACTTGGAAGAGCAAGGATTTAATTGTTTGCCTAGAAAAAATCAAAGATTTAAAAATTTGCCTAAGTCCAGACAATTGGAAATTTAATTGAAAAATCAAATTATATGTCTGGCAAAGGTGAAATTCGCCTGAAGTAAAAAAAAATCTCTTGGCAAGATTAAAATTCGCAGAGGCACAGAGAGATTTAAAAAATTTGAAATTTGCCTTTGGATGAAAAAATTAATTAAATATTGTTATTTAATTATTTTAACGAACGGGTTGGAAACATCAAATAAAATATTATTTTAATATTTTATTTTCCAAAACCCATTTAATGAGAAAATTCGAATTTCTCTAGGCAAATTGCTGAGAAAAGAAAGAAGAAAAATAAACTTCACTCGACTGGCGACGAAATTAGAAACTTTCTTTAAAGACTTATGCTGAAGATGGAAATTGCCATTCGAAAGACAAGTGCCAGCCGAGTTCAAACTGAATTAATTGGAAACAATTAATTTTTGCTAAATGGGTCGATTTTCTCAGCCTTAAATTGGCTTTGCATTTCATTTTCATTCATTCTTTCGAAAGCGAAGTTGAGAAAATTTGTTAAGGCAGAGAAGTTTGTGAAGTTTTATATTTTTTGCGAAGTAAAAGGCTGAAAGTGCGAATTTACTTCAGCAGCAACACAGTTTTCATTGACAGGCAGACTTTACTTCCTCTATTTTTGACGAAGTTTTCTCTTTGCGAGCGATTTAATTCTTTCATTTCCAGCAACGATTGTTTTCACGAATTAACTTATCGAGTTTGCTGGAATTTATTTATGTATAAATAATTTTTGAATTAAAATATTATTTTTTGCAGATTTATGTTGAACGGTGGAGAATCATCAAAGAAGAAAATGAAGTTTGCAAGCAAAGGTGCGCAACTGGAGTCTAAAATTATCTCCAAATGGAAGAATGTTGCTGACACTAATCTCGGCCATGTTGACTTGGAGGAATTTCGGAAAAGAATGTACGGAAGTGACACACGCATGCCAACTCCAATTGCGCGAAGGATGATGCGAAATGGTATAGTTCAAGCTGCAGGATTTCCGCCAGCAGTCGAGTGTCCAGAGTTGATGGTAGAATGCGCCTTGCACTATAATGCTGAAGAAAGACAAATTGAGGCGCCTGATGGCAGAGTATTGGCATACTTAGGCGAGTTGGCTATACAGGAAACATTTGGCATTCCGGCTTACCACCGAACGTACTACCGGTCGAAGGAGGATGCGCAGAAATTGTACGAAGATAAACAGACTCTTTGCATGGCCAACATGAACAAGAGCTGGCTCGAAAAACCTAGATGCTCATCCAAGAGATTGCCCAAGAAATTACTCAGGCCATTTTTTAAGGAAGAATATGGAGACATAGTCTTGTTGCTGAACAGACTGGTAGGTAGTCCTCAAGGAGCGCCTTTTGAAAGCTGGATGTATTACTTCATTGATGAAGTATCTGCTGGGACAAAAATGTTCAACTGGTCAAGGATGATCAATGATAGTATTCATGAACAATTGGTCAACCTGGAGAAAACTAAATCCTTTCATATGGGTTCTTACATTGTGTATTCACTCGCTCGTACATACCGATATACCGGTCTAATTTGCAAAGGTGTAGTTGGCAATAACGAAGGGGAGCTCAAAGTTTATAACTGCTATCCTCAATTGCAGTTGAGCGAGAGGTCACATTGGCGTAGGGTACATAACACTTTTCTCATGTACATCACTCGGGTGTTGCAGGGAGGAACACATCAAAGACTTACACCTGAAGCAAAAAGTTTAATCAGTAAATACGGATCCTGGTTCATCCAGTTTCCAAGATTTACGTATATCCAAATACAAGGATTCATGGAATCTCCTTGCAGGTTGCCAATCTATCCTACTGACAAGATGATTTTGCTAGAAGTAATCAGGCAGTTGGAAACATTCCAAAGTATCCAGAGACCGAAGCAGAAAGCAGCTGTCACATTTCCCTTGTTCATAGGAGACATGGTAGAATCTTGTCTGTCATCACAGGCAGCAGACAGTGCCAGGATAGAAATACAATTATATCCGTTCACCTCGTACAAGTCCAGAGGGGATTTTGATCCACTCAATCATATGGGAATGGTAAATGGAAGGAAATACAGGCACAGAGTTGACCTTGAAAACTTTTGGGCAAATGCTGCTGATGAGTATGAAGTAAGGAGAAGACTTTGGTCAAGGTTATCCTTGAGCATGATCAGGACAACAGAACTTTTCCGTGTGCCTGACCAACTGGATGACGATGGAATGTACATACAGCCAGGATATGATGAAGGATTGCCGCTTCCTCCTGTCAAATGGTCAGAGCCTGAGTTGGGTGATTTAACAACTCTTATGAGACCAGTAGTCAAGTACTCACAATGGTGGGTAGATCAGCGGGTACAAACGTTGAAGCAACAAGGTGTGCCATTTACCTACGATTTAATGGGCGAAGCTGAATCTTGTTCTTCAAATATTGGCGCTTCTCAGGGAGATGAACTGAATGAGCCTACCAATCAGAAGAAGAGGAAAGGTAAAGAAGTGGCAACAAGCGAGAAGTCGATCCTGAAGAAGCCTAAGGCCCTTCACTCAGCCACATCTGGGAATATCAAGCAGCTACTGATTATGGAAGAGGAATCATGGGGGAATATAAGAATTCCTTCACCAGTGCGTGAAGGAAACATGGAGCCTATGCAGATTGAGCATGACTTTCACCATTCTCCAACCGGCACAGAGATTTGTGAATCAGATGAGGACTTGAATGACAGGGAAGGCGACTTCCAAGAAGGGATGATTTCAGCCCTAAGGGGGATTCATGAGGACCCGCCGGCACAAGAAATCCAAGAGATTCAGGATATTCCGGACTGCGAAGACGATGGAGTTGAGCAGCCTACAATACTAGACTGGCTTAAGGAAAGAATTAAGGTTAAGGTACCAGTTGCAGCACCAGAAGCAGATGATATTGACGATTTCTTGGCAAGGTTGGAGCAAGTAAATACGAAAAAACCTGCCAAGAAATTCTCTACTATTCAAAGAGATGAGACTGGTAACCGCACAGTGCAAATTGCGGTCCCGACAGTTGAGAAACCGCAAGATGAAATTACTCCCGCCGATTATGCCATTACTGTAATTGATATTGGTCCATCTACCAAAGGGCAAGAAGTAGAAGATCTAGACAATTTCGTTTCCACCATTAAGTCCAGATTAGAAAAGGAGACTCAAAAGAAAAGGGAATATAAGATGGAGGTTGAGCGCCTGAAGGAGTGTATCCGGCATTTGACAAGGCCACTCAACCAAGGCAACCAATCAAACTCTCTGCTCTCAAATGCATCACAAGAACCAGTAGAAAGTCTTGAGAAAGAACTAACTACTGCCAGGGAAACACAAGAATGGATGGCAAGGAAAGAGGGAGAAGTAATGGCATTTGTGGAGAAGTTAGTGCATGCTCATGGGCAAACTTCTTCCCTGCTCACAAGGATTGCAAATTTGACTGAGGCATGGGACGGATTGCAGGACTTGCAAGACAGAATCATTCCTTGCCTCCGTGATATAAGGAAAATTCCTAAGCAAAGGCTGATTGACGAGAAGATTATTGCAGCTGGGGCAGCTTACGACTTCAGCAACTGGTATTGCACATTGGTCTCCCGTAGGGAAGTGCTTGAAAAGGTTAAGGCAGAAAGTATCAAGGTCGATGAGCAAGTAAAGAGCATCCAAAATGGCATCTTTCATATGGTTGCAGATATATTGAACAAGGATATTGTTCGAGAAAATGACTTGTGGCTGGATAATATGCAAAGGGAAGTGCAAAAGATTTTCTCCATCATGCCAATTTTGGGCGAAAATCTGACTAAGGCATTTGACCTCTTGACCATCCGTAGTACCTTCTTGCAGCACAAATCAGAATGGGCAGTTGTCTTTGCCGATTGTGCGGACAGTTTGGACCTGCTGGAATACAATGTCAACACCTTGCCGATTACCATCGAGGAGATTGGCGCCATTGTGTCTAGGTTCGTCGAACGAAGCATTGCATGAGTGGATAGGGATACAACCGCCAGTGGGTGACTCATCTGTCAGTTAACTGGTCGATGTTTTGGTAACCCTAATTAGGGTTTTCTTTGTTCAAATCTGGGCCCTTGATCTTGTTTTAATCTCGGCCATTCAATGTACTTGGGGAATTCTATAAGTACCCTCTCATTTTCATTTGAAACATGTCGGAAGAAATCAGAAAAATTGTTATCAGAGAATTAGAGATTAGATTTTTTTGAGTTAGAATTAGTTTCTTTTAGAAGTAAGAGAAGAGTTGTATGAAATTGTTGTGAAAACCATTGTGATAATAAAATTCATAATTGCATGAGTTGCTTTGAAACCTTTATTGTCAAATGGGTGCATGGTTGCATATTTGCTCTTTCTCGTAGGATTGTTACAGATTAAAATTTATTTGTTAGTGGAGCGAAAGATTGATGGTGAGGATTGAAAGTAACTTAGCTCATACTTTTTTCAAATGGATGTTTTTCATTTGATGTGCGAAGTTAGACTGAGCTCTTGATATAAATGCTTTTAAAACGTTTACTTTAAATAATATTGTTCGAATTGATGGTGTTATTTATAGTGAAAAATCTCAAGCATAAATCCCAGAAGATTGCACCTGCTTTCGTGTAGTTGTCGTTTTTCGAGACGAAGCAAGGCATGGTTTCCTTTAAGTTGCATTTGATCTTTACCGTCTCCTAGTTCCTTAGGATTAGCATAAGATTTCTCACCCCTTTCCTTTTTTCATTTTTTTTATCCAAAATCAAAAAATCCAAAAAAAAAGATACAACACTGCATTCAAACCCTTGCTTTCAAAATGACTTACTGAAGTACTATGCCCCCTTGGGTTACCAGCAAACCTCATACTACCACAGAGCCTATCCACACCCCAACTTCGGAACATTGGAATTACCTTGTGACCTATCTCGCAATCTTAGCACGAAAGGTGATTTTTATCAAGAGAGGATAGAGCATCTCCAGACACTTTATTCTAGTATGTTCGTGTGTGTCACAAAACACGCATCAACAGAACTCCCTCTTAATTCCAACACTCATGCAGAATTGCTTAAAAATCTCAGAGGTGTATTCTTTCCCATTGTCTGTCCTTAAGGTTTTTATTTTCTTTCCGGAGAAATTTTCAGTAAGGGCTTTAAATTCTTTGAACCTTCTAAGGATTTCTATTGACTCTTTGCACTTAAGGAAATAGATCCAGGTTTTCCTAGAGAAGTCATCTACAAATATGACATAGTATAGAAATCCTGCCTTAGAGGGTATAGACATGGGTCCACATAAGTCTGAGTGAACTAGTTCTAACACATTTAGGGTTTTGCTCAAACTATTGGGAAAGGACCCCTTTGTATTCTTTCCTAAGGCACAACCTTTGCAAGTTCCTTCATGAGATGGTTTTAACTTAGGTAAGCCTGTTACAAGTTTTTCCACAGAAGGTAGGGCACGGAAATGAAGGTGTCCTAATCTTCTATGCCAAATCTCATTTGAATCAAAGGTGTCAAGGGTAAGGGCTTGTTTAACCTCAGTGCAAAGTTTGTAAAGGTACCCTTGTCTTACACCTATGGTTTGGGCTTTTTTGATTGTTGAGTTCTTAGGCCATGCTAGAACTTTCCCATCCATAAAGGTGACTCTATAACCATTGTCTTCAATAGCAGAGATGGATATAAGATTCCTCTTTATTCCAGGTACAAATAAGACTCCAGTGAGTTGTAGAGAAAGCCCAGATTTCAATTTGATGGAACAAGTTCCAACCCCTTTTACTGGGTGTGCAGAATCGTCCCCAATGGTTACTTCTTCATCAGACCTTTCAGTCATAGTATCTAAGTGTTCTCTGAACCCTGTGATGTGTCAAGAGGAACCACTATCAATAACCCAGTTGTGGGTGTTGTTGGATACTTGACTAGATAAGGTTGTATAGAACACAAAGTTCTCAGAATCATTATCTGAATTTGGCTTTCCTACTTTAGCAAAGGATGCTTGTTGTTTAGTCCTATCAAGGCACTTCATTGCATAGTGACCATATTGATTACATCTAAAGCATTGCACTTGAGAGATGTCTTTCTTCTTAGAAGATCCCTTTCCATTGGGATTTCTCTTTCTTTTAAAAGATCCTCTCTTGTAGGAGTTTTTCTTGTTCCTTTTATTAGACGATGTGTTGAGTACATGAATGTCTTCATCCATGTTCTTCTGTTTATTTTCCTTAGTGGAGAGTCTTGTTTCCTCTTGAAGGCAGTCAATTCTTAGCCTATCAAACTTGGGGAGTTTAGATCTCGCACTTATTCCTTGAACAAATGACTCCCATGAGTTGGGTAGGCCTCCTAGTGCAATTAGGGTTAACTCTTTGCTATCAATCTGATATCCAATTGTGGATAACTAATCCCTTTGTTCAGTGATCCTCATGAAGTATGCATTAATTGACTCTCCTTTGTTTATTTGAGCATTGTTGATTTGCCTCTTTAATGCAAGAGTCCTACTGGTATTGTTGATCTCATAGGTGCTCTCAAGGGATTTGAACATATGATATGCAGTTTCATGTTTTGCTAAGATAGGCACTATATGATCCCTAACTGCATCTACTAGGATTTTCATGGCTCTTTCATTGTTTTCAATCCATTGAGTTTTCTCAGGTTCAGCCTCTGGTTCCTTTTTATTTTCTCTCACGAGTGAGTCTAGTTTATTCTCTTTTAGGATCACCACGATTCTAAATTTCCATGATGTAAAGTTGTCTGCTCCTACAAGACGATCTTCAAATCTGATCACACTTGACATTATGAAGAATGTGATGTGAATTCGATTTTTAGAAAATACGAATTTCTAGAGCAATCTGATATTTAGATTTGATTTGGATTCACACAACGTGGCTCTGATACCATGTAAATGTAATCAAATCTTTATCAAAGTGGATCCTAAAATCTGAAGTTAAAAAACTAAAGTCTGAAATTCTGTGTGAGAAATTCTAAGTCAAAACTGATTTCCAGATTTCTTCTCTTAAAGCCAAATGTACTGATTGCAGAACATTAATAAATTTCGATGTTTTGCATTCAATGGTGGAACTCCTATTTGTATGTAAAGAGACCCGCCTCCAAGGGATGCGTCTCTTGAGAGGACGTGTCTCCACATGTGGAGACACGTCCGCTCAAGGGACGTGTCCCTTTGGGCGCGCAGGCTTCCTCTACAACCAATTACCATTCGGTTAAGCAACTTAACACATATACCCCCTCACACATGGCGGATATATATTATAAGAATTCCTAATTAAATTCAATATGAATTTTGAACATCATTTATTTAAATTCGATTTTTATATATGCATAATAAAATTCAATTTTACTTATTTCTAGAAACATTAAATATGAAGAGCAATTGATCTTATATAAACGATGATGATGCTTATAGCAATCATCGTTTATATCTGACCTAAGCTACCATTCATCAACAAATAGCATGAAGATAGGTGAGGACCAATTAATGCATTATCCACAAATTATTGAAAAGAATATCCATGGATAATTGCAATGAATATCCACGAATTATATTACAATGAATATACAAGTGCATCTGAAAACCATACAATAGTGTATGAGTAATTAAATACACTAACACCTTTGCCACTTTTACAACATTAGTGGAACTTCTAGCTACTTCAGCCAAGTGAAAGTCTTAGCCACTTGAGCCAAGGCAGAAATATTTGCCACTTAAGCTAGGTGAAACTTTTTGCCACTTAAGCCAAGGTGGAAATATTGACCACTTAAACCAGCTTCAAGATCATAGGTTGAATTCCATGTGGCAAAGCCACTCCAAATGTGACCCTAGCAAAGAAGCCAATTTGAAGATTTAAGGTGGAACTTTAAAGTGGCTACCTTCACTATGCAAATGATAGCAAAGCGTGTGCCTTCCATGACCATTTTTCCACTTCTTTGCCAATGTTGCTGACAACCTTCAAACCTCGCCATTATTTCATATTGAACAACTGCAGCCTCCATCATCCTATGAAGAAAATTGTTAGTTAATGAACAAAGACTATGGTATGACAACCTTGCAAACTAATTTGGGTGACCACAAATTGAATTGGGTTAATATACAATAACGATCAATCTTGGTGGCAAACTTGAAAAAGCAAATACAAACATTGAATTTCATAGGGGTGAAACAATTGCTATTTTTGGGAACCATGAAACATACTTGTGTCATGGGAGAACTTCAGAATCTTTGGTAAAATAATTATCAATGTCTTATTTGTGGGCAATAGAGTTGAGCTTATTTCCTAAAGACCTAATGTATGACTAACCTAACTTAAACAAAAAAGGACAAAAGCAAACACAACATAGAGAAGGTAAACAAATTATTGAAAGATGAACACTAAAAACAACATCCTACCTATGAGAGAATAGGAGGAATAAATTGGCTAGACAAAATGGGTTGAGAAATGTAGGAATCCCTTCACTTGAGTTGGGAATCCAACCATCATAGTGCAAATCCTTGAATTTTTGGAAAATTTTCATGGAAATCCATGGTTTATGACTATTTATAAAACCATGCAAGGAAAACTCAAGCACAAACTCAACAATCTTCTCCAATTTAGAGAAATATTTTTCCTCATCGAAATAAATCTTCATTTGTTAGAGATCCTCTACTTTCTTCTCAAGATATCTTGCTAAATCCTTTGGTTATAGCATGTCCTTGGGAATGATGACAAACTTTGACTCCCTTTCTCCATTATGCTCCTAATAGCCTTCCTCTTCTACGATATCCAATTTTGGCACCAACTCATTGATGTAAATGGGAGTTGTTGAAGGTAAGGATGAGGACAAGGATGATTCAAACTTCAAGCTTTGTATTGATGTGATTGTTCATCTAAATGGTAGAAGCTTTGTATGCAAGTTAGCAATTTAGTTCCTACCATCATGAGTTGTTATAATTCCTATTCCTTTTAGAATCTTGTCAAAACATGTCATTTGTGTGTTTAGATTAGCAATTTCTTTCTTTCAATATTTGAAAATCTCATTTGCAAGGCACAACTATTAACAATTTGGTACCTATATATGAGGCAAAAATATAGGCAATTAGTCATTTCCTTTAGCAAAACTCCCCTGTTGAATCTTGTATAGTGTGTATATTTGTATATCTATCTATAGTTTTTAGTCTAGGGTTAGTATAGCTTAAGTTTAGGTTAGTTTAGATTTGAAGGAGCTACCCCTCTAAATTTGATGAGGGATTTTACCTCACATTGTTCCATTTTTGTTAACTTGCAAAAGACAAATAAAAACACCAACACATCTCTTGCCCACTAGCACATTGAAACTGAAAATTGGCAACAAGAAAAATTAACAATGCAAATGTATCCCATTTATCCATGCACCAAAAATCTGTGTTTCTTCTTCTTATCAGATTGTATAATCAAAATTCCATTTCTGTTGTACAAAAAGACCTTTAGCTCTTTTAGCAAGTTGGGTATTTAAAATACCTTTGAGCAAGACAAAAAGATCCCTAGCAGTGAAAGGTAGAACTGATTGAAGAGCTAGTTCTATTTAAGTGACGGGAAGAACAAGAACTGCCTAAATTTATGACAAAGATTTCGGATTTAACTATATAAAGGATTTTTAATCAATGTTTCAGACCAAACTATGTGATCCATCATCAAGATGAAAAAGACATGTATGGATTTTGGCCTAGTTATATAGATAACTCTAGTAAGTGCATTGATTCCATTTATGAGCCACCTTAAAAGATAGACCAAATTAACTGGTAATTATCACCAATAAATACTTTTAGCCAATCATTCAAATTCTTAAAAGGCACCTCACCAAAGGTGATGAGTAATTTTAGTATGTTGATGATTGATCTCCATAAGTAGTTTTAGCCCAAGCCCTCATCTCTATTCAAATTTTGAATATGAAAGCTAAAGTCAATTACTTCCCTAAAGCATCTTTTGAAATAGTATTCCTCCACCACTGGAACTTTAGTTACCTCAACAAAGATATGGTATTTGGTTTTAAATGAGCATTTGGCCAAAGAAAAAATGATAGCTTTCTCACACTTTATATGTGTATCATGTTCCTTAACCCTTTTTCAAATGGAACATATCCCATCAATGTATAGCATCCAAATGAACACTCAATCTGATAAACCCTAGCACTTTGAGTAGGTTCCAATTTATTCTTGGAAGATTTGATTAACTTTCTAAGCTTCTTATGAGGTAAAAATGTTGTCTTGATGTTCTTTTTCTTCAGAATTTTCAAGATCTTATGTCGCTCTCACACCAATTAATAACTTGTTTAGATTCACAAAACAACATAAACAACAACACTTAAGAAGTATTTTCTTGTGAAACTTAACACCATGGTCAAATTAATACTTATCAAATTAATTCACTAGGACCTTAGAGCAAAATGTGATAAACACATGGTGGAGACATTCACGATATGAGAAGTGAGGATTACAGAGTTTGTCAAAATTTTCTTATCTATATCGACTTTCTCTTGTAACCATTTTAATTGAAGAGATTTTAGAGTTATTTTACAAGATGATCATGAAACCTCTGCCAATTAGGGAATAAATGTTGGCTCCTAATCCATCAAATCCATATAAACATAAGTAGTTGAATCGCAAGCTTAATGGAACTTGAAATTTTAAATAAGGTTGAATTTTTGGAATCATACCTTACAGGAGAGAAGAACATTTCAGACATGATGGAGACCGTGACTTCAAACCTGGTGGCACAATGCTTGAAACTAGAGTACTTCAAATAATTTATAGTAAAAACAATAATATACTGATATCAATCAAAAGTGAATGGTTGCTTCCAACTATCAAAATTACTAGGGACTTGTATCCTTGGTGCTTATATAAGGGCATTCACCTCAAATTGAATAGCATAAATCATAAATGGTAAGTTTGGAGTTAGATCCTTGTGCATGATGAAGGATTTTTCATATACCACTTCCAAAATATAAAGGACCCACTAGAGAAGAAATACTAGCTGTAGGAAAGAAGAAACTGAAAACAGCTTGAGCTAAGTCAATCTAGTTGTGGGGGAAACACCAAAGTTATGCCCGCTCAAGCTAGAGTGGGTACCAAGAAAGGTTAACTTTCAAAAAGTCCCAGTGTTTTGCCTCTATGAGCATCATCGAGATACAAGAGTGACAAGTGGACCATTCAAGCTCATGAGAGATGGGTCATGAAAAGTGATTCCATATTAACATGCAGGTGATTCCCAAAAGATGATATTATATAGTGATTCAATGCAAAAAAACATCAAATCCATAATATTGAAAATAGATTGTTGTGCTAAACAAAACTACCAAAAACAATTGCCAATTTGTCTCTACAAATCCAAACCTATAAAGAAAAAGTGGTCATGGAAGTTAAGCATCTTTGGTAGCTTATTGCACAATGAGGAAGCGACTCCATATGAAAATTCGTGTACCAATAAGGACTCCATAGAGTTTATCCTCAGATACAAAGTAAGGTTGAGAGCAGCCACACCATTAAGTTCCACACACCCTTAGGCATGGAGGCTCTACTAGCACTCGTGTGTTCTACCAAATGAGCTTCATAAATGTTGTGTTCAAGGCCCCTATCCCCAGGCTAGCAGAACCCACTAAATGTGCCTCCATGTCACAACCCCCTCCACTTCAGCCCTCAATCGTATGCCCTCTAAATGTCCAAAATCAAACCTGGTGATCTCAACTGGCCCATGTGATTCATATAATATGATGGATGGGAATGAAAAGAAAAAATACTAATATAATAATAAACTTATGCAAAGAGAAACAATGCTAATAGAGTCTTAAATGCAAAAAAAAAAGAAATAGCAGCACACTCAGAGTATAATAAAAGATTTTAGTCTGAGAAACCCTTTGCAAAAAATCTCAACAAAAACAACACTAGCTTATTATATTAATTAAATCATTCACAACACAATAAGATACTTCACACTTGTGCCTAACTCTAATCCATGTAGGAGTATTTATAGGTACATTAATATAAGAAACTGCTAAGTTAAGCAGTATTACAATAAAATGGAAATAAAACCATGGGCCAAAAAAACACCTATAAGAGCCCAAAAAAAATTGGGGGACTGTCACATGCAAACCCCCACATGGGGGGCTGCTGGCCCTCCACAACCATTAGTTGAGGTGATGCCCCAGACCCCAATAACTATTGCAAAGTGATAGTCTAAAAGAGGTGTAGAACATGCAAAAGTATACAACACATCCAACAAGGAAATGCAGTCCCTAACCCAAAAGTCCAAGTTATTGTTTAGGCAAAAGCATGATTGAAATCCTTCTTGGTTAGTTGAACTTGAGATACATAAAGCCTATCAGGTAATGTGACCTTTTTCCTATTCCTTCATTATATTGAGCATTTCCACTTAGAGATTTTTCTCATTACTTCATGGTCCTTTTCATATCATGTATCAATGGTTGCATTTTTTGGCTTCTAGAATTGGGTAGAGTTTTTCCTATGTGATTGAATCAAACCTTTTGCCTAGCAGCTTCAATATTTAGTTATATGCCTTTGGACCTATTTCCTTTCAAGAAGTACCAAGGATGTGCTCCTATATCAGCTATATTTAACTTCTGATGAAGTTCACTGTACATTGCACTATGTTCAATTAAAAGATTTATTTAAAAGTCACCAAAAAACAACTAGCTAATGAAGTAACACAAATCTAGAATCAATAGAATTTTATTTTTAACGGGATTTGACCAATGTGTTTCTAAGTCATCAAAATGACCTTCATAAGTGGTCAATGTTAATGACATTTTTCCTCACGTTTGTTGATAATAATTTCAAAGCAAGGGGAACCACTTAGCACACAAGTGCCTCTAAGCATTTGTTAGTAGGTGGAGAAATGATGAATATAATCCACCACTTCAGGCTTCCACCTAGCATCTTTTTCCATTGGCAAAGCTTTGGAGAATGCAATGCCTTGTGAGTCACTCTTGTTTCACAGTTCCAACCAATGAAGGATTAACCCAAGTACAGTGCCACTCATGTATTTGTGCTGAGTGTTTTAATCTCTCGCAAGAATTTTTATTAGAAAAAAAAAAATTGTTGGCTTTAGCACGTTTTTTAATTCATCAAGATGGCCTCCATAAGTAGTCAAAAGTATCCTTATGTTTGTTGATAATAATTACAAGGCAAGGGGAACCAATTAACACACAAGCAACTCTAAGCATTTGCTAGTAGCAAGGAGGAACGGAGAAATATATTCCACCACTTGAGGCTTTTCACCCTGTACCTTTTTTCTCCATTGGCAAATATTTTTTAGTACATAATGCCTTATAAATCACCCTTGTCTCCCAATTCTCACCAATAGAGAATCATGTAAAACTTGTTTGTTTTGCATCCCATATAACATATATGGGGATTGGTATGATCACTGTGTATTAACCACCTAACCAAACCTTGGAGCTCATTTAATATTATGGGAAATTGAACTTACAAGGAAATTCATAGCATTTAAATTTATTCCCAAGGTATACCATGGACCAAAAAAAATTTAATGACGAACAAAAATTAAGCTTTGGCACACTTCATTAGTGCTTGTTGACCACTTATAATAGAGGATAAATGCTAAAACCCTTGAAAGAGCTTATCTTAACTTTCAACTTAATCTACAACGCAAAAATAAAATCCTATCCCATACAGAAGATTTTTTTTCCTTGATAATAATTTATTATAAATAATAAGACATCTCTGAAGCCAGCATTGACCATATCGTTAAGATAAAGCATTACATATATTCACCTTGCAACAGCTCCAGCTGCATAACTCAAAGCAACCTGACTCAAGGAACATCAATTGTACATGAAATAAGTAATTTAAAAATTGCATACACAATTATAAGTGTAGACCCATTAACATTCTGAAATAATAAATCTTTAACTTCTTTGGAAGCTATACTTGAGATATATTACTGCTAGAAAACAAAATCAATTCTACAATAAGAAGTAGTTGAGAGAAGTGATTCCCAAACTATTTGCACCTGGGGTGAGATAACAAAGCAGCAATAACCAGTGCATGCTGCTCCAATGCCTACTGTGATAAGCAAAAGTTCCCTCTTTAACTGAGGCAAAGATGTAAAATATATAATCAGTAGACATGCCCATGATCTACAGGCTGATATCATGTAGCCAATTAAAAAAAATTGAAGAGACTACTACTTTATGAAGCAAGCCATAATTTTTTTGGTAAAATATACCAGTCTATGACTCTATAACTCAGATATTTAGACTCCCTATTTACAGATGAAGCTAAATATGACAAGTGAAATGTATTCAATCTTTAGAGAGTTTTCTTACAATTTGTAAAATGGTGATTACAGGAAAGAAAGAAGGAGCTTTTTAAGTTTTTATAGTCAATTTAGGAACAAATGGTAAAAATATATTTGATTAGCAAATAAGGGAAAAACACAAAACTATCCTGCAAAAGGAGGAAGGTATCATTTTTCAAAAGCATACAAAGTATTTCAAAACTAGAGCTTACAAAAGTCAAAACAGGTCTTAAGTCTTGAAGAATGATAAAAATTGATCCCAAAACATAGGTTCAGATCTCACAAAGATGTAGAAAAATACAACCTCTTTCAACACATATTCACAAGAGAAATTGTCATATATTATAGGTTCAGTCACAAAAGATGCAGAATAAAGTTGGAAAGAAATGTCATAGCAGAGATTGAGGAAAGGGTTGCAAAGGTTGAGGAAAGGGTAGCAGAGATTGACAATAAGGAAAGGGTGGCAGAGATTGATGATGAGGAAAGGGTAGCAGAGGTTGATGATTAGGACAGGGTACCAGAGTTTGAGGAAAGGGTACCAGAGGTTGACAATGAGGAAAAAATAGCAGAGGTTGAGAAAAGAATTATAGAGGTTGACAATAAGGAAAAGATTGCAGAGATTGAAGATAAGGAAAGAGTAGCGGAGGTTGAGGAAAGGGTACAAGAGCTTGACAATGAGGAGAGAGTTGCAGAGGTTGACGATGACGAAAGAGAAGCAGAGATCGAGGAAAGGATAGCAGAGGTTGATGACGAGGAGAGGGTGGCAGAGGTTGACAATGAGGAGAGGATAGCAGAGGTCAAGGAAAATGTAGAAGAGGCTGCTGCTGAGTAAAGTTTGGCATGCATAGTGTTGTACCCGAAATAAAAAAATTGGCATTCTGCTTAAATTGAGCTAAACAATGTAAAAACGCCGTCAAAAGTATGTTCTAGGTCAAACCAAACATAAGGTCTTTGTGAGTTTCTGTCAAGGAACCTATGGTCAAAATTCTAAAAAACTGAAAATTAGGGTTTCATACCCCTATTTTTAAGGAAACCCTAAAAAATAGGACTTTCCCGGAAATGATTGAAAATGATTTTGATAGGATTATTCGACTTCACGATCACACTGATCAAGTCAAAATCATCAAAGATATGTTTTACTCTGGTGGGTCTATTTCTATTTTTCAGGAACGAAGTTAGGAGCTCCGCAGTCATTAATGGCAAATTGGCCAGTACCAGGTGCTGAAAGCTAAACCTCAAGAACTCCAACGAAGAAGCCATGGTAGAAAAGGATGAAAATGATGTTGTTCAACAAAGGAGATTCTCAAAACGGAAAAGGCCTAAATTTGGCTAACTCTGGAAGATGGACATTTTGGCTACCAAGGCAAAACACAGTCTACAGTTGAAAAAGGCGCCCCTCTTGAAGAAAGGCACCCTTGGATCTCAGAGGGCAAATGTAATCATTTGACATCTTCAAATCAGTCCTCCTCTTCACTTTCGTGTTGGCTCGACAACGAAACAATCAACAAGATCATCTAATTCAGGGATTATTGGCCAATCGTCAGTGAAGTATGGAGAATCTATAAACAATGAAGATGCCAAATCAGAGAACTTCAAGCTAAAAGCGCCCCTACTGGCCAGGGGCACCCCTTAGTTCAAGGTATCAGATGAATCCATCAGCAGCTGCTTCATACATGACATCTTTTCAACTTCCTCCCAGCTACGTGATCGATCTGACAGCAAGTTCACTGGACACGCCAAACGATCACACGTTGAGATCAAGCAAAAAAAGCCAAAACTAGAGACTGAAAGGACAAGCCAGAAATTGGCTAAGGACAAAGGAAAAGCGCCCCTCTTGGAGAAAGGCGCCCTTCCTTTTGGAGGAGTAAATGTAATATGATTGATCACTGACCTCCAGAATGATCTTCTCAGCTTCGATGAATCTCGACAATGAGACTCTCAACGGGAAAATCTGATTACTGAATCATCTAATGACGGAGATCAAAGCAGACAATTCCAACATAGATAAAATCAGTCAAAAGTTCCCTTGGGTTTGAAGGACCTAAAATCACTGTTAGCAACTGAGAAGTCAATCATCCTGACCAGGCCTGAGCTGGCTACCCGATACATCGTCAAGCAGAGTCATCTAACTCATCAATCAACGGGAACGTCAGATCAAAGCACAGAGGGTCTGAAAAGGCCAAAACGAAGAACAGTCAATGAAAATTGACTAAGGCATAACCAAAAGCGCCCCTCTTGAAGAAAGGCGCCCTTCATTCTAGAGGTCCAAACTCAGTTTTCTGAGTTAATCTCTCCCAGGTATATCTCATCAAGCTGATCCCATCTCGACAACGAATCTATCAGCAACTGCCAAAGATCAACTGAACAGCCAGGATCGAAGATCAAACGGAAGCACTTCAACCTACAAAAATGATGAAAATGATCAAAACTCCAAGAGGGACGCCTAAGAAAGTCAAAAGCAAATGTTGACTTGAGTTAACAAATTTTGGAGGCAAAAAGGAGGCCAAACACTCCACAATTAGTGGAAATCACCTTTTTGAACTCCAAATCAAGCTCAATCATGAGTTGGATGCCCAATTGATGCTTGCAACTCCAAATTGACATATCAAAGCATCTAGGCATCCATTATTCATTATTTCTTTGCAGGTTGAGGAGCTCAAGAACGGATATTTTTCTTCTCCAACATTTTTGAAGATTTGATAGAGGGGTTTTCACCGTTCTTCATATTTTTGAAGATTTGTTGCACAGAGGGACTATTTATCAAAGTTTGCATCAAAAGGCATAATTCTTCCAAATTGACAGCCGATAACTTCCAATCCACCTTATGTCTACTTCCTCTATTTCTATCTAAAATTCTTGCATGTCCAAGAAAACGACAAATAATCACAGATCTTGCCAATTGGGTATGATCAGCACATCTTTTTCAACAAAAACCACATGTTGGATTTTTCCAGAAAAAGTAGTCCTGCTGCCCCTATTTTTTAGAGTTTCCGAAAAAAGTCATAATTTTGAAAAACAGACAAACTGGGTTTTTTCAGCTCTGAAGCACGAACAAAACCCATGTGTTGGATTTTTCCGAGAAAAATCACTTTCTGGTGCCTCGCTGCCCCTGCCACCAAAGGGCTCTTGCATGTCATAGAAAAACACATTTTTTTGAATTTCTAATGATCTGGGTTTGTTTAGAGAATTATTCTCAACAAAACCCATGTCTCGGAATTTTTCGTAAAAATTATCCCCGACGAGGCTATTTTTAGTAGTTCTAGAAAAAGTTGTCCGAACAGCATCATGTGCACAGTCAATCTTCAAGGTTTTTAGAACGCAGTTCTCCCAAGACGAATACAAGACCAAAATGGTCTTACTCCATGATAATCTGAAAACGACTGGCACCGATCTACGTCGGGCACACCCAGAGGTCAATCTAGACAGATTCACAAGCATAGACACAACTCCACGAGTTCCATAATGGTTTCACCTCATATATCTGATCGCCTTCCAAGGCCAGTTTAGAGGATCGTAACCGTTGGAATTTTACACATGCAGCAAGTTCATGTGCATTTCTCACGATTGGAGTGATTGTGGTCAAACTTCACGGTTTCATCATCAAGCTTTGCGGTTTCATCATACAACACTCTTCCATTGAGAAAGATCAAGGAAAATGTCAAAGCTGCAAAAGAACGTGGAAGGTAGTCATTCCCAACACAGAGCCGCCATCGGTTGATACTACACTACCTTCCACGTCAAAGTGGAAACATAGACAAAAAGAAAACGAGTAACCCTCCTAAGGGAAGCAGAATGAAGGAGATGCATATATCAAGTTGCTAACAAGCGATAAGCTGACAATTGACAAGCATGTAACGGTCTCCGTATGAAGAAGTCAACGAATGAACAAAAGAACTGTTGACCAATGATGATGAGGTGTCAAACACCTCAAGAAGGACGTCCTACCCTCCAAAATAGCAATAAATACGACTGAAGTCAACTTGATGCCCCTGTCCAAGTTGACTCCAGATCTCCACAGATCATGCATGTCAGATCCCACTGATCTAAGATGGCTAATTGACTCCCACGATTTGTGGATCTCAAATCTCCTTTAAAATTGGATGTCTATTTTGGAGACATATGTAATTTTAGTTCACTTTTAGTTAGGTATCAATCAACTGAGGTAGACTCTCAGTTTGACTTTTGTTTAGTTTCAGTTAACTGAAGTAGATTTCCAGTTAACTGCTTGCTCACCTACTTTTAGACATAGGAATAAATCTTGATGATTGGAAAGAACTGAATGTTAACTCAAGGAGATTTTAGGGTTACCTACTCCTTTGAGTTTCTATAAATAAGAGCCTTAGGCTCATTATTTGCTTAACCTTTATTTGCTAAGCAAAATTGTTGTGCCATTGTTGCCAGAGTTAGCTTGTTCATATCTGTTCACTCTTGGATGAGAGTTTGTTGGTTGATCGTAATTGTGCATGATTTTGTGCCTTTGCTGTCCCAACCTTTGTAATTCTTTGAAGAAGCTTGAAGAAGTAAATCAAATGGCAAATGCTTGCTTGATCTAAATATTTGAGTTCTTTCAAAGTCTTGTTTTCAATAGTGTATTGTTTCAATCTCCTCCTCGGACAGGGGTTCCTCCTCCTTGGATATTTTGTTATCAATCATTATCGTGTGATGTTGTTTAATGAAATGTCTTTCAGCCTACACTTTGGACAGGTGTCGTCACCTCCTTGGGAATCCTGTTAGCCAGATCATCGTACCTTGTTGTTTCCAATGAGTTGTTTTCAAGCCTATACCTCGGATAGGGGTTCCTCCTCCTTGGCAAGTCTCAGATCCAGCCTACCGTATAGAGTGTTTACTTGCATCAAACCTTATCTTGGTATATATTCGAGAGTTCAGAGCCTCGGCCATATTCCACTGAAACGGAGGGTTCAAGTAATCCAACCCATCCATTTTGCTCCTACACCCTCATGCTATGTTTATCTTGAGGAGGTAGGATAGTCTAGAAGCTAGTTAGTCGTAGTTAAGAATCTGCAGAAACCAGAGAAAAGGCTTAGCTACGGCGCATTGTGTTTATGCACCCTTGTGTCCTACCACTGAGTAAAAAAGATAGGAATCTTAGTACGCCCCTTTTTTTTACATAGAAATAATCAGCAAAGAGAGATCTTCTTCTCTATAATCCAAAGAGCATGTACTAACACACTTGCAATAGCTGTCCATTTCCAATAAGCACTCCAGAGGTGCTAATTGAAACGCCAACACATAGTAGATGAGACACAAATTGTGTACATGATTGGTGAGAATTCGAGAAGCACACAGCAAGAAAAGACAGCCCTGGGGGAAGCTGCAACACCAGCACAGAGGAGATAGGCCTTTTTTTTCAGTAGAAACTCAGAGACTGGGCATTCCCTAGTAAAGAATACCTCAGAGAGTCGATAGTGGATTGAGATAATATTTCCAGCTTACTTCCACAAGTGAATAGAGGATTAGAATTTAGAAGAGAAATTGTCTGTCAGTAAAGTACTGTGATTATTTGCATTTATGTAATGCTTGATGTTAAGGATTGTTAAATAAAGAGATTTTGTGTAGTTCTTTTTATCTTTAAATGTTAAAAACTGTGTGCATGTTTATCCCATTATTAACATTATATGAAATCTTTAGTCTTGTAGGCATTACAAGGCTTTTGTTTCTTATGGTGAATATCAGTCATATCAGCTTTATGACTACATCAAGTATCATGTGCAAGTTGAATTTTATGATACACTCACAAGCATTCGGGTCTGTTTTGAGGCAGAATGATAAATGGGTAGGTTTCACAATCTAACTGGAGTGTTGATTGAAATTTTGCCATGTAATTTATCTTTCATGTATTAGTTTTATTCTTTTAAGTTGCTTTCAAGCTTCTAATATGGCAAATGTCAGTGGTCAATAAAATGATAAATATTAAAGATGATAGAAGGTACTACTGACCACCAATAGCAATAAGCAGTGTTTGTCTGAGTTTCTGGCACACAAGAACCCAGGGACTGCAAAAACTTTTCCAGATTTTGAGAATGGCAGTTAAAATGATATATAAAATCAATTTTTGAATTTTTTCAATACAAATAAATTACAGAATAAAAGAAACTTTTAAGAAATCAGTTTTTCAAGTATGAAAGTAGGCATGTGAATTGGGATGTCAGCAACAATGTTTTCTGCCTTGTGAATTTGCATAAGTTGACATTAAAACACAGCATCTAGATGCAACAATGAAGCATTCAGGTAGCACTAAGAAGATTATTGGTAATGTCCTTGTCGTCAGAAGTTTCCATCAAGATACATAGCTATGATAAATGTCATACAAGGTTCTAAGTAGTGTTTGTTATCCGATGGCTTTAACACCATGGTGAACTCAACCAGCTCTGCAGCACCCTACATAATTATTGGTATAAAATTCTATTCATTGTTCATTAAGGTGCCTTGTATATTCCTTGTTGGTGAACTCAATGGCAACCAGATTTCTTCTTCTAACAGTCTTAGTGGATGGATGATTCATACAGCATTCCTATTAGGCTATTGCTAGCACGATTAGCTTCTCACTCACTTGAGAGTGATTATAAATTACTGTACTAGCAGTCCTAGTCAACCCCAAGAATTCTGAATATTAACTTAAAGAAACAGAAAACAAGACTTCAAAGCAGTGTTGCTGCTAGTGCTGTCTCAATCCACATGCCTGAATTTTTTATTTTTTTAATTATTAATAACTTTTGGAATCTAATTGTATTATAACTCTATTTTTAAGGGCCTTTTTCCTGTTTTTCCTTTGCCAGGACATTCCCTAGCCATCCTAGAGATGCCTTGGCATCCCTCAAAAAACCAAAAGAAGAGAATGTCCTGAAACATTCAAAACAAAAAAGAATGAAGGGAAGTCACATCCCAGATGTCCAGGACATGGTCCAGGCCCCCAGGGGCACATCCCCATGAACTACTAGTAATAAGTGAGTAGATTTTTTAATAGATTGTATGACTATGCCATGTCCAACCACTTACTCGTCAGGTGACAGATAAACAAAAAAATATCTTTCTAAAATAAAATACTCCGTATCATGTTTTTCAAACCAAGCTTAAAGAATGTGCCTTTATCCAACTATATAAATTGTAGTGTTTACTTAGACATCAAGATAGTGCAAGAATAATTCCTTGTAGCATTGTTCATAGATACATTTTCTGTGTGTACAAGAAGAGTTATGCGAGTGCATCAACATTTCTTACAGCCTCATACTCCAGAAGGCCAATCATCCTCCTGTTTTCCCTATCTGTCTTCCATTCCTGCAACAAGGAAAATAATATCAATTAAAATATCTTCAACCTACAGTGGGTACTCAACAGAACACATGCTATTATTTTTTTTATTTTACTGGATTGCATACTGTTCCAAGAAGGAATCTCATGGTTTCCACAATTCTTAAAGCACTCAGCTATACAGTTATATAAATTGCAAGCTCAATTCAATGTGTGTTCCTCTCATATCCAGGAAGATTTGATATCAGCCTGCTAATCGTTTCCAGAAATGGGAAAAAATTTATAGGACAAATCAAAAATGCCATTTAAAATAACTAGAAGAATGATCTAGAATGATATAGCGATTCAGGTGTATCTGAGTAAAATAGTGTTATTTTAATCAGAGAGTAAGTGCTCAGGATTATCTAAGCCATGGAACATAGGTATACATTATACTCAGAGCCTTAGGAAAGGAGGATCATTTCTCTTTTGTCACATAAAGGACATCCAATGGACCCCTATCAGATTATATAGTAGCCTACATATAGAAGTTAAGACCTTAGATAAGAAGATAATTGCATCTGTGACAAGAGTCTGGAATTTTTTGGGGATTCTTTTCAATAATCTCCTTCTCTCTTCTGCCTAGGATCTAACAGGCACAATTATGGAGTAAAAATAAAAAAGGAATCTATGCATAAGAGAAAAAGTGAATTAACCAGGCCAAGCAAAGGAAAAAGAGAGATAGGCATCAATTTTTCAGCCATTCTGCTACTCTCAAAATGGAAAGAAATTTATAACGTCAGACAACGTAAAGGAGAAAGGGAAAGTGCAACTCTCTTCCACTCTTAAAACAGCACCAAAAGAAATATCAGAGATCATGAGAGTGAATGAGTGACTCTGTGTGTGTGTGTGTGTGTGTGTGTTAGAGAGAGAGAGAGAGTTTACAGTTTTTAAGGAACTTTCATTTACTGGGGCTTCAGCATTTCCAGAAACCCACTTTTTGGTGTGGCTTAGCTTCAAAAAGCCTCCTCCACTTTCCTCTTCCAATATCTGAAATTGTTCCAAAAAAACAGTTAATCTACAACTGTTCCATGCTAAAATGCACTGCTGCAGGTTCTAAAAATCTGCATAATTGAGATAGAAGAGAGTTTGTCACAAATGGATAGACAGAATTCCATTAGTTTTTCAACTCAATGAATGCTAGCATACCTTTTGAGGTTGACGATTTTCATTCACTGTTTCTATTCTGTCCTTATCTACTTCTAAGACTTCCTCTCTCCAGAATTTATCAGAAGTTTTGGTGATAAAATCTCCTTCTAACTGTCGCTCTTTCAAAAATAGTTTAAACAGATCTTTTGCTGAGAGCTCATTATCTACTCTGTGCCATGTCAGAAAGTCTTATCAACTAAGATAATTTGAGATAAAGCTCTTCAATATAAAACTCAAATATTTAAAACATATCTTTACAATGCATATTCAGAGAGCAGCCTCTATAGTCCACAAAAAAATCAGCTGATCTCATGCTCAAACAGTTAAGCTATCCTTTTCTTATTTCTTAATCGTACAATCACTGATTTATTTAATTGTTCTTCTTGAATTCACTAAATTCTAGTGCCCTCACAAAAACAGTCATGTTTATCCATTCCCTATTAGTCAAGACTTGAAACATATTCAAGAGGATAACAGAAGGGAAAATTCAAGTAAAAGTTACTGAAAAGCAAACTCGGTAATGATTATCCAAATAAGCCCTTTGTCAAAATAAGTGGACTTTGAAAAGTGAAAACAAACCCTTGGTTCTAAACGCAAGCAACAGACTCTGCATATATTCTTACTAAAAAAATTATTCATTTCCTCAATTTTCATCCAGAATTGAAGTTTTGATTTCATAGGAATACCATTTAGCTAAAACCATGATACAACAAATGCTTAAACAAAATTGCTTGAAGAAACATAGAAGTGGGAGCAAGAGTGCAAGCAAATTGTTGGAGGAATAGAATATCAAAAATATTAGGGTTGAGGAGTAACTCAAAGTAAAATTTTCAATAACTTATAAATCGACATACCACTTACAAATATTTAAGTTACTACAAACTTACATCAGTTTTAATGTGCATTTTAGAGGTTAGGATTCTCTTTTTAGATTATCTGTACTCATAGATTTTGCAAAATATTAAAATTGCACAACTGCATTTTCTACCTGTAGGAGATAAAGAAAGAAGAGTCTGATGTGTGGTTTCCATAGCAATTGTGATCCTGAATGTTGGTTGGCAATTCAAGGACTACTGAGATTGTAGTCCAAGCTGAAGTGCTTAAACCTTTGTTTGAGAGAGTCCATTATCTTCCTTGCTTTATAAAATTTCCTAAAACAATTTCAAAGATGTCAATTTCATACATAGGAGATTTAACACATTGTAAAGAATACATGTGTTAAAGATAATATAATCCTCTTTAGGTATAGGAAAGCTGGAGATCTACAAGAAGAATTGGACTGGATTTGGTTTTCATTGTTTGGCTAAATAAATTGTTTCTACAAATCTTTACTCACTTGTTGGCATTTGATTGGACAATCAATTTAACAGTGATGATTCTAAAAAAAGGCCATCATAACCTGGGGATAAAATTGTAGTTCCATGGGGAGACCCTTATTGCAAATAAGGCTATCTTGGGTCTTGTTCAAAGATTTATTGGAGAGTGTTTGTTATGTACCTAGGTCCATCATATTATGATTCATGAATCATGATGTATATGGAGTTATGGAATATCTAACATGTAGTGTGCATGACCCTTCATTAAGTATATTAGGTCAAATAGACAATTTTCAGGTTGAGATAAATTGGGTCAAATGGATAAATTGTGGATTAGAGGTTTTGCATCCCTCAATGTTGTTAGATTAGAGATTTTATGTAGGGGACTCATATTATTTCATTGGCAATATACGATTGTATTGGGTTCAATTCTCATGGTGAGAAACATTATATTGGATCCATCCTTAAGGATTGTTGTATGGTGTAAAGGTATTCTTCCCCTAGAAGGTATTGAATATTTGGGTAAATTGGCACTTTCCATATTTCTCTACTAAGTGTATTTCTATTATACTAAGTTATGTTTTAATTAATAAACGTTTATTCATTGCACTTCATTATCAAATAGACAATTTGGGAAGTGTGAGAAGTTTATACAGATTGGGAATTATTTTGTTGAATTTTTAGAAAACAAAAACACTTTATCTTGTGTTACGAATTCTATATCAGTTGTACATCAAATTGGACTAATTCTAGCACCATCAATGGAATAACTCTATTTTACCGGTTCACTGTCCCAAGGCCTAGGGTCCTAATCTGGTCCAATCCAGGTTCGGGGTCCAAGTCCGATCCCCTGTGGGTTTGGACAGTGTCCGGCCCATAGACTGTGGGTTTGGCCCTGCTGAACCCAGGTGGACTTGAGCTGTCTTTGGGTGTTTTCAACCTTTTTTTTTACTTTTAAAAAAAAGATCACTCCCCTAACCCTAGAATGATGTCTGCCATGAAGGTTTGTGTGGCTTTGAAGGTCTTAATTTGGGTCTTATTGTGAATACAACATGATGTATGCCATGAAGGTTTGTGTGGTTTCAGAGGTCTTAGTTTGGGCTTGGTGGTGGGGGCTCCACCCCTTGACCTCACCCTGTATCACAACAGGGAGCACGCCAAGGGCACTGCCCCTCAACCCCGTTGGGGGCATTGCCCCCAAACTCCCATTGAATTCATTTGATTCACCATGTCCTCTCCTTATCCAAGTTTCCAAGTTTTCCTACAAGTCTTCATCTATAATATCATCATCCAATTGGACAATCTTCCCTAATGCTTACCTGCAAGGAGAAATGCGGCAATGCAGTTAATTTTAATATATAATATATATCATGACATTCGAGTTTAACTAATTGGCATTCTAATGTTTTCTATTTTTATGGTGGTTTTGTTTATTATAAAATATATGATGCTATGTGTGGTATTTTTAACTTAATTACTATTGTAAATATGTATATATATTTATTTTTTTATATGTTTTTGTATGGACAAACCCAAAAAAAAATTGACTAAACCTGCGAACTAAACCCTCAAACTCGAACCTGAACCGGTAACTTAGGAATAACTTTGCGTAACCAAACAGTATTGAAGGATATATGACCTTAGGAAGTTGTCATTTTGGAACCATCATTTTGCTTGTCTCAACTCATGTCCTGCATTGCAATGTGATTTTCTTGTCACAAAGGACCCAGTTTGCTCACATCTACAAGGTTTGATGTGAAAATTTTGAAGAAACTGTGTCCTCCAAAATTTGCATTCTACAAGTGTTTCAAACCCTAAAAAGAAAGGGATAAAATCACTAAAATTTTCAATCTAGGTAACCAAATTGAATTCCCTTTTTAGCAAATTAGAGACAAATTATAGGTTTACATGTTTACTTTTCCCATTTAGATTTTTTATTTGGAAAGAAAATCTTAAATGCAAGATCTCTTTTTGCATAAAACCATAAGCTCTATTTTGTTTTGTGGAAAGGACAATGATATATATGCTAGAAAACGGTCACTCAAGTAAAAAGTTAAAATGGAGTTTTGTTGGAGTAGATATTCAAGAGGTATGTTACTATTTTACTTTGAAGGAGAAGCTAAGGTTTGGTAGAAAAACTTTGATGGTAGTGAGTTGTCTTGAAGAGGACTGGAAGAGGCATTCTACATTAAATGGAAACAAAATACGATGAAAAAGAACAAAGAAATAAAGAGGAAAACTACCCTTAGATCAAGAGAAGCAAGAAAGTGATGCTTATGGTGAGGGATTTTGGAAAACCACAACACCTTGGGGGGAGCGAAGGATGAGTGACGGTAGCGGGTGCTTCTATGTTGTAGCCCACGGCCTGCGAGGCTGCGGCTGCATGCCTTGGCCGTTGTTTGCATGCACTTCGTCGCTCCTATTCGATGGTGGGTTGGGTGTTGTCTGTGCGGGGGTGTTTTTTTTCGCATGCGAGGGGAGTCTTTGTGTGTGGGGGGAGTTGTTTCGGGTACAAGGGGGTTGCTTTCATTTCTTGCTTGGGTTCGGGGTGCTGGTCTGTGGATTGGTAAATAATGGCAGAGTATCTAGTTTGCAATAGTTTGGTCTTGGCTGGAGGTAGTGGAGCTCTCAATGGTTCTTCATCGGGTTCAAAAGTTCCACAATCTAAGTCATTTTATGTGGGGGAGGGCCCCAAATTGAAGAAAGTGAATGGTTGTTTGCCCAGGAGTCAGGATCATCCGGTCTTGGTTCTTTCTCCAGAATCGGTGGCTGATGATGTTTCGTACTGGAACATACATGCTTTAATATGTAAATTCCTTGGGATTCGTATTCCTCTATTGACCTTGGATGCTTGGATCAAGCGAACGTGGCAGGTTGAGGGCGATATGGAGCTAATGGTGGCTGCAAACAGCTATTTTGTGGTTCTTTTTCCAACATGGTTAACAAGAATCGGGTTTTTGAGGGAGGACCCTACTTTTACAATCAAGTGGGATTGTTTATAAAACCTTGGCATATGGGTTTTAATACAGCTGAAGAATTGTCGTTGAGGGTTCCGATCTAGGTTCGCCTGCCGCGGCTTCCCCTGGAGTTTTGGAGAGAAGATATTTTACAACGGATTGCAGCTCTTCTTCGTAAGCCTACTGCCGTGGCTCAACAAACACTTGAAAGAAAGGTTATTTCTTTTGCTCGGATTTGTGTGGAGGTTGATTTGAATAATCCCTTGCCGGATTTTCTAGAAATTTGTCTCAGTTCTTTGTCTTGGATTCAGCAGCTTGATTATGAGTCCCTTCCTTTTTGTTGTTGGATGCGTCATGAGTATGGACATCTACAAAAGCAATGCCCTAGGATTGAGAAGACTCCTCCTTCTAATTCTTCCCCTTCGTCTTCAGCTCCAAAAGTTGTTAGGAAAGATAAAGGAAGATCTTCTATGATGGAGGGTGAGCCAGATCAAGATGGCTTTGTGCCGGTTAAGAGGGCTAAGGGTCGTGGTCAGAAGAGATCGTTCAAGGACGGGAAGAATGAAGAGGACTTTAATCGGTTTGAGGTGTTGAACACTTCAACCTTGGAGGAGGGAATCCTGCCAGATGTGCCTTCTCATGCTGTTGGTATGGGTGGTGCTGTGGAGCAGGGACAGGGTTCCGAACAGGATATTCATGTTTCCCAGGGTAGGCAGGATCATTTGGTAACTCTAAATGATCATATGTAGGATGATGATGATGATATTGTATTGGTAGATTTGGCAAAGGAGGGGCTAGTTTCTGGCAAGAGCAAGGGGTCTTCTCTAGTCCTGGGGGTGCAACAATGCACGATTATGAAGGGACGGCCTGAGCACTTTGCTAAAAGTGGTTGCAAGAAGGATCTTGAGAAGATTAGGCGTACTGGAGAATTGTTGGTGGAATTTGGGTCTGTTAAACCCATTGATGCTCACTTTTCACCATCACCTCCATGATTGTTCTCTCATGGAATGTAAGGGGGTTGAATAGCACCCCTCGTCAAAAGGCTATTCATGATCTGGTTGTTGTCCATTCTCTGGACATTGTTTGTGTTCAGGAGACTAAACTTTCAGTTGATTGTATGCTTCAGTGTGCTTATCGTATCTGGTTTTTTGGTCAATGTCAGTGTATTGGTGCTCAGGGGAGTTCTGGGAGTTTGGCTCTTTTTGGGGACCCTAGAAAGATTGCTCCTTTTTGGTGGATTTCCAGTCATTCTACTGTTTCAATGGCTGCCTCTTCTTTGGAAACAGGTGAGACCTTTCTAATTACTAATGTTTATGCCCCGATTGATATTCGTGGAAAAATCCGGCTATGGGCTCATATAAGATATGTTAGATCGTGTGCTCCATACCTTCCTTGGATCTTAGCTGGTGATTTTAATGCTATGTTGAGCTTGGAGAAGAAAAGAGGTGGGTTGCCTTGGCTTGGGCCTGCTGCTGCTCTTTTTCGAGAGAATGTGGATTTGCTTGCTTTAAATGATGTTAAGCCTTCTAATGGGATTTTCACTTGGAATAATAGACGGAGTGGAGAGGAAGCGATCTAGGAACAGTTGGATAGGCTTCTTGTCTCCTGCTTTTGGGTGGGAGGTGGATTGGTTATTGGTTCTGAGATTCTTGATTGGAGGGGTTTTGATCATTGGCCAATTAAACTGTTAGTTTCCCATTTTAGTGCTCCCAAGAATCCTCCTTTTAAGTTTCAGCTTATGTGGCTTCGGGAGTCTTCCTTGCATGATATTATGGCTCAGTGGTAGCGTGATGGTAGCCCTGCTTATGGTACAGCTATGTAAACTTTTGTTAAGAAACTTCAATATGTTAAATTTCACCTTAAGAGATGGAATAGGACGAGTTTTGGAAATTTTAAGACTATGAAGAAGAGTGCTCAGGAAATCCTTGATATGATCACCCACCAAATTCAGGATTTGGGTTTTTCGGATGCTCTGGGTCGAGCGGAAGTTGAGGTTGCGAGAGTTGTGGAGGAATGGGAGCTTCAGGAGGAGATTTTCTAGAAGCAGAAGGCTCAGAATGATTGGCTTCGGGAAGGGGACAGGAATACTACTTTCTTCCATCATTTTGTGCAAGCCCGTCGCAATAGGGGTTGTATTTCCTCTCTGGTTAATGCGGATGGGATTCACATTTCTTCTTTGCAGGCTTTGTCTCGTGAGGCTAGACAGTTTTATTCTGCTCTTTTTTATGAGGGCTGATGATGAGGAGTATTCAATCCTTGCTTGTGTCCCCTCTCTGATCTCCAAGGAGATGAATGATTTCCTCATTTGCTTGATTTCTTTGCAGGAATTGGAAGAGGTCGTTTTTGGGATGAATAAAGGTAAAGCCCCTGGACCGGATGGTTTTCCTGTTGAATTTTTTCAGGAATTTTGGGATATTATAAATTTGGATTTGTTGGAGGTCGCTCGGGAATCTCTTCGCAGTAAGCAGATGCTTTGTGCTTTGAATTCTACTTTTTTAGTTCTTACTCCTAAAAAGGAAGGTGCGGATCAGCTTGAATTCTTTCGTCTGATTGCTCTTTGTAATGTGGTGTATAAAATTATTACGAAATTGATTGCTAAGAGACTCAAAGTTTGTCTTCCTTCTGTTATCTCTGAGGAGCAAGGAGGTTTTGTTGCTAGTAGACAGATCCTGGACGGGGTGGTGGTTGCCTATGGGGTCATCCACTCTATGGCAACTTCCAAGGAGAAGTCTATGTTCATCAAGTTGGATATGGCCAAGGCTTATGATAGAGTTAAATGGCGCTTTTTACAGAGAATTCTCTTAGGCTTTGGTTTTAGTCCGGATTGGGTCAGTTGGACTATGAGTTGTGTTACATCTTCCTCCTTTTCTGTTCTTATGAATGGAGAACCTTCAAAGCTTTTTTCAGCTTCCAGGGGCCTTCATCAAGGAGATCCTCTCTCCCCTTATTTGTTTATTATTATGGCTGAGGGTTTGGGCAAATTTCTGAAGTCATGGGTTACCCAGGCCAGGATTCAAGGTTGGTGCTGGGGCAATGGGCTTCCCCAGCTTTCTCATCTTCAATTTGTGGATGACACTTCTCTTATGGGGAGGGCTCACCTTCAGGAGGCTGTTTCTTTTAAGCAGGCTTTGGATATTTACCTTGCTACTTCGGGTCAGAAAATTAATGAGCACAATTCTTCTATATTCTTTTTTAATACTCCTCAAGCTATTCAACGACGAATTGCTGATATTTTGAGGTTTCAGATTGGGTCTCTCCCCTTTGTCTATTTGGGAATTCCTCTTGCTATTGGTAGGCAACCCAAGTCTTCTTGGCAAAATTTGCTTGATAAGTTGCATAGTAAAGTCAATCATTGGACTCATCGTTGGCTTTCTACTACTGCGAGAGTGACACTTTTGAAGTCTATTATCTAGGCTCTTCCTATCTACAGGGGTTTTGTTTAGGCAGCCCCTATGTATTTCCTAAGGGAATTTGATGCTCTTTCACGGCAATTTCTTTGGAGTGGAAACTTGCAGTCGACCAAGTGGATCTTGTTAAGTGGGATACGGTGTGCAGGCCACAGAAGGAGAGGGGCCTTGGATTGCGTTCTGCTGTGTTGAATGGGCAAGCTCTTGCAGCTAAGTTATATTGGCATTGGTGTACTAGTCAGCATCAGCTTTGGGCTCGTATTCTTACCCACAAGTATCTCAAGGATGTGAACACTTTTGATGTTCCTTATTTCCCTTTAGATGGAAGAGGATCTATGATTTGGAATACCCTCAAATTTGGAGCTCAGTTAGTTAAGAAGGGGCTCTTTTGGATATGTCATTCGGGTTCTCAAGCCCTTTTTTGGTCGAATTCTTGGGATGGTCACCCTCCCATTCTTTTTGCAAACCCTCACCTCCAATCTCTTTGTGATCATTTTACTGTTGCGGGTTGGAATATGGTTGAGCATTACAAGTTTGTTCAAAATATTGGATTGGTTGCTAGCCTTAGATGGAAGCAATCCTCAGATTGGCCGCCAGGAGGGTTAGAGGAGGATAGGCAAGAGTTGGCTCAGATTCTGGCATCACGGGAATGCAATTCCTTGGCGGTGCAGGATGTTCTGGCCTGGAGTAACAGTGATTTATTTGGTAAGTATTTTGTTTCAACAGGTTATGGTGTGTTGCTTAGGCAGGTGTTTGGAGACATTAAGGTCCCTTGGTGGAAACAAGTTTGGAATAAATTTTCTTGGCCAATGTGCAATTTTTTTCTTTGGCTGGTGGCCTAGAACCGGTGTCTTACGTGGGATAACTTGTGCAAGAGAGGGTTTCAAGGTCCCTCGATGTGTGTTTTGTGTGGTAAAAGTGAAGAGAATGTCTCTCATCTCTTCTTCCAGTGTTCCTTTGCTAGGAGGCTTTGGCACCTGTGGTGGGATGTGTGGAATCAGTCTTGCTGGCATGTATCTTCTTTGGTGGATTTCTTTGCCTGGTGGGGGAAGGCCCTTGTTAAGACCTCTTTTCTTCAAGTTACTTGGGATCTAGGTCCAACTTTTATTATTTGGCAAATCTGGCTGGAGAGGAATCGCAAGATTTTTCAAGATGTGAAGCTAGTTGTTCAACACTTGTGGTGGAGGATTCTTCATTCGATGGGAGAAACTACTACGGCTAGGTGTGACTTGTCTGAGGGTGTGGATCCTGGAGAGATTGCCTTTTGTACTCGTCTCAATCTTCCTCTTCAGAGGGGGGCTGCTCAGAGTGTTGGTCAGATCAAGAGAAATAGATATCGTCATCCCCTTCGGAAGATAAATAGGGAGGGGCGTTGGTGCCCTCTTCCCCAAGGTGTGCTGAAAATCAACACAGATGGTTCTTCGCGTGGAAATCCTGGCCATGCTGGTATTGGAGGAGTTGGGCAGACTAGTTCGGGGACTATTGATTTTATCTTTTTTGTTTGTAAGGGTTGGTATACTAACAATGGCATGGAGGCTCTTGCCATTCTTTGTGCTATGGAGCGTGGTTGTGCTCTCGGGTGGAGACGGATCATTTGTGAATCAGATTCTCAAGTGGTAGTGACCTTGTTGAAGAGGCAGCAATTAGAGGATATCAGTTGGCATCTAGAGGTTATTATAAAACAGATTCTTCATTTGTGTGCTTCCTTTGATTCTGTTTCTTTCTGTCATATTCCACGTGAATGGAATGGGGTCGCAGATTGTTTGGCTAAATGGGATTCTGATCATTTGTATGATTGGAATATTGTGCACAGGGGCCAATTACCCCTAGATTTGGTTCAAAAGTTGGACCAATTAGTGGAGATTGATAGGGATGTGTAATCCCCTTGCTTTGTACTGCTTCATTTTGGATTGAATAAATTTTTACCCCTCTTTTAGTTAAAAAAAAAGAGAAGCAAGAAAGTTGTCCAAGTGTTTTGTTCCCAACAAAAGATGCTTCAATATTGCAAGTTCAAAGATGCATTCAAAAGACGAATTTCTTGGCTCCATACACCCTAGTAGTAATCATAATGTCATCAATGTCGACTAAGCAAAGCAATTGCATGTTCAAGCAAGGAATATCATAGACACAAGTATATGGTGCAAAGGCTCAAGTTTTTAAAGATTTCAAGCTCATTATGGACAAAAATTATTTGCATTTCATTTTTCATGCCATAGCTATGATGGTTGAGATGTTTTTAGGCATCCAAGATAGGAAACTATGGAAACTATCAATCTTAACGAGCAAAGAAGTCGTTGAAACTTTATATTGGAAAAAGGAATCAACCATACAAGGCATTACTCAACATGAACCAATCAAAATCAAGGACAAGGAGGTAGTTACCAAATCAAGAATTTAAACAAAAGCATAAGGAAGAATCTAAAGAAGAGCATAAAGAAGACTCCAAAGTAGATCACAAAGAAGAATTTGGAGATGAACATGAGGAAGAATTGGATGCTTTTGAAGGAAACTCATAATTCCTCACCTGCTCCTGAGCTAAAGGAACATGTGGAAGATACTATGAAGTGACAAACTAAATGGAATAGGATCTTGAGCCTGCAAAGGTTGTGGTATATTGGCATCCACATAACCACGAAAAAAGGAGCAATAGCTATGGGTATACTTAGCATCAAAGGAAAGCAACTATTGTTAAGAATGGAATCAAAGAAGCAACAACTATGGGTATACAAACATCAAAGGAGTAACAACTATGGATGTACATGGCACCATTGAGGACTACAACCAATCAAGATCACAAATTGATGGGTAAATGAGTAAGTCTTGCCCTTTGGTTTCTTGGCATGCTCTAAAAGAGAAACAAGCTAAGAGAGGTGCCATGTTATAAACCTATGTCCATTATCTTATGATGTATATGAGGATTATGGAGGAGGTGAAGTGACTTACATAAACCTTAGTTATATTGAGTCAACTAAATAGCTTGCAGGTTAAGTTCAATTGGTCCAAATGGATATCTTGTGGGTTAAGTCTTTACTCTCCATCAATGTTAATACATTAGAGACAGTTTGTCAGATATTGTACTTTTATTCGGTTCTCATATAGGGAGATCCTCTGAATTGTGCATTCCTAAGTGGTCATTGTATGGTGTAACCCTGCCTTATGAGCATTCCCTCGAGTATATTGAATAGTTGGCTATATCAGAATCCCTTGTGTATCTCTTGTGTGAGTAAATCAATTATTAACCACATATTTCTGTAATTGTGTGTTTTCCTCATTACATTGTCCTCTTGTCTCTTGTCTATCCACATAAACAATGAGATGTTGAGCAGTTGGCTACAGAAAATGAGGTCTGTATATGTTTTGTTTTCATGTAGCTTGCCATGCAGTAGCCATTGTAGCAGGCATGTCAAAAATGTTTATAGGACCTGCCAAGAATAACATCACAACACTTCATAGGAGGGATAGTATGATATTGTCAATAAAATGTTCTACTACAAAAGCTATGCTGTAAATATTGCTAACCTTGTTGGTGTATTTGTGTATTTTTTATGCATTTATTACACCTAGGTTAAGCTTACTTTAAGAGTTTAATTAGGTATAGTTTCCTTGTCTTATTAGGAGTCTGATGTCATGTCCCCTTTTCTTCAAATTAAGATAATTAATACTATTATTTAAGTTGGGCCCAATAATCTCTAATTTGAAGTGTAACTTAATAATATTATTGTAATTAAAATAAACAGGGTTTTTAAACACTAGTACTATAATAAAAGTATTTTTAAATACTTAAATAAATAAATAAATCAAAATCAAAAATTAAAAAATGAAGTATTTGGAGGGAATTTTAATTAAGGGCCCAAATTAAAAAGGGTATAAAAAGAGGGTGTCTAACCTCATTTGGCATCTAGACTTTATTTGGCATTCTTCCCTTTGGAGCATTCGTATCTGAATTCACAACCAAGGACAAAAACCCTTGGCTGTTAGGAGGTTTGGGAGGACAAAAACCCTCTTGAATCTTCATATCCAGATTAGAGGACAAAAACCCTCACATCCGCCTATGGCATCCTCACACAGAGGTTGAATTGGAGCAAATAGGGCAAGTTTATGCCAGTTTCCAACAGTTTGGTGATTGAGATTTGCAAGCAAATATTTTACAGCGTCAAGAAGATTCATCATTGGCAGTTTTCAATCATTAATTTCTGTTTCAGACCTTGTCGTGCTATTTTAGATGTGATAGTCAACAAAGACCAACTGGTAAAAACTGTTCTGATCTGTTTTGGGCCTATTGGAAATTTTGTTTGTTGATAGGATCAAATGGAGTATTATTGCCGTTGTTTGATTCTGCTGCCCAAAGGAAACTAGAATGTCCATAAGGATGTTGACGATCAAGATGCGTTAACTTTGCAAGTTAAAGAACAGATTAGCCAAGAGTGTTAAGGATCTTGCAGGACAGGTCACTTCTAAATTGGCTGCCATCATGCGAAAACTAATGAATGCCATTAAATAGTTTTAATGGTAGTTTGGCAATGCTGTACCAGCAGTTTCATAGGGTTTTTTAAGTATTTAATTAGATAAAAGCATAAAATTTATCTTAGGCTATGGCTTTGAGTTTGAATTGTTCTTGGTAGAAGAAAATTGTCTATGGCAGCCAATTTGTTTAAGATGCACATCAGATAACTTGATAGCCAAAAAACCTTAGAGCTTCATCAAGTTGATGTCATTCTTCTTGACAGAATCCACAGAAAAGTTGCAAAGGTATTAGCCAGAATTTGACAGAAATTACATTTACGTGTCTGGCAGAAGTAAGCAATCTTAATATTACAGAAACCTGGTATTACATTTACAAGGTATTGGAAAACCACAAGAAATGAATCTCTGATAGTATACTCTTGGATAGTTCATTAACAGAATTCTTCAGAGCTGTAAGTAAAACCAGAAGTGTTGATTCAACTTGCACATTGGCTTATTGCTTTGGCTGTTTCCGATTTTTCCTGTTTTTACTTCATTAGGTGGAATAAGGAAATCCACAGATACATGGCCTGCCTGCAACTTCAAGTTCTAATAAAAACAAAGGTATATTTTCAAAAATCTCATTTATGATCTATTACACAACCTCAGTATTAGAGAAACTCAGTCTCTACATTTAGAAGGTAAAAGAAAACCACCCAAATGAACCTCAGATAGTAAGGTCTTTGACAGAATGCTTTGGAGCTGTTAAGTAAAACCAGTAACTTGTGATTAAACTTGCATATCACCTTATGTCTTTGCCCTCTTTGCCATTTTTCCTGTTTTCACTCTATCAGGTGGAATATAGTAATCCATATAGATATGATCTACCTGTGACTTTAAGTACTGTTAAAAGCAATGGTTCATGTTCAAGAATCTCATTCATCCTCTCTCATTCCTGTCTCATAGACATATTTTGTTCATCCATAGACATGAATATAGCTTCATTTCCAATAATAATTATAAAACATAATTCTTTAAATGTGCTCTCTGATGTTGATTGAAGAAGTCTCCCACCAACAGTTATAAGCAAAGTACTCTAATAGCTGTCGCCAAGCTTATGAGATTTTACAAATATTTGCATTGTTCTTCTAGTGCAAGATTAAAAATACCTGTTATTGCATAGTTTTGCCACAAAATCATAACTGAAAACTACAAAAATTAAAATCATTTGCTACAGGATATTGTGAGCATATTTTATTTAATTTTGCCAATTTTGGGGAAAAATAGCCCACAAAATAGTTCTCTTGATACAGCATGCATGTACTATTACATGTTTCTTGCTAATGCAATCAGAAGGAAGATTTTATTCAGTCACCACATCAAAGTTGTTTGCCATATTCAGAATATCAGATCTTTCAGCTTCATGATATTACTGGTAATGCTAAGGTTTCCTTGCTTTCAGGTTCAGTTCCCTAAGAGTGTGAACTGTTTGGCAGAATGTGTCATTTCTCCTGTGGTAATTCGAGGAGCCATTGGATGCTTGAGATTTAACTGCAAGCCCTGTGTGAACATGTCATCACCCAAGAAAACATTTGCTGGTAAAACATTGGCTGGAATAGAAAACTTTTTTTTGGATCGGGGGAGAGACAGGTGGGGATGGGGTGCAGGGGGAGATTTGTAGAAGCATAATTTCTGACAATGACACACTTTATGTGATATAAACTTAGCTCAAAAGCTATTTGGCGCAGGCAAAGCTGTCCATCAAGACCTTTGTAGAATGATTCTTGAAAGGTGTCATTTACAAATGCAGTTTCAAGGGTCTGGGCCAATTTGAGAGATTAGAAATAGAGCAATGGGAAGGCCTTTTACAATTATGTGAGAAAAATCTTTATCGCTTAGTGAGACACACTTCGCTTCTTGCTTCCCATTTGTACAAGAAATGGGTGATCAGGGACACTAAAATGCACTAACAAAAGCAGTATCAGTATGTTGGAAATCACAAGCTTCTTTCAAGCACAAGATTTTATCATGGTTAATACACGCCCATGGTTTGACAATCAAAACAACGCTTCAAACATTTCTGTTACAATTTTACTATGCAGGTGTTGTGAGAGAGAGGAAACTGTTGGTCATGTCTCTTGGAGACACGCTACAGCCAAGTCCTTTTTGGCCTGGTTGAAAGCTGAAACTTCTACAATTGGTGTCCCCTTTCTTGAAAATAATCCCTCTTCAGGGGCACTTGAATGATTGATTGCTATCATATTTCTGTCAAAATTAAGGTGCAAGGCTACATTTCATGAGGAAACTTCAACTCTTTGCTTAGGCCAGCTAAGCCTTATTAAGCAAGAATTAGTTTTGCTGATGAAAGATTAATTAAAGTGTTCAAATAAATATTTTGAGTCCATGGCTCTTGGGGTACAGTTCGAGACATTACACATGATCCTGTTATTAGATTCATGATATTCTTCGGTTCTTTTAAGTAATACAAAATGCATTTCTTCAAAATAATAATAAAAATCAAAGCTAATACTAAAATCAGCCCTGAAAGTTACAACCATGGGATGAACAACATTCTGCTTAGCATTGTTAGATCTTGATTAGGATTAGAAAATTTGAACTAATAGAAGAAAACCACAATCAAAGGATCTATAATTATTAATGACAATAATTCATGTTTTTTAACCATTTTCAGAAGGAAAGTTATATGATAGGAATCTGAAAATCTTCTCAACAAGAATTGGAAAAGTTATGGATGTTGTTGTACTAATTCTAGGTATCAAAAAGGAAAACTAGATGGAAACCATTATCAGACAAATGCATGTTCCAATCCATTATCCACAGAAGCAATTCGGATACTAGCTATTTTTTTCCGTCATATGTGATAGATCACCTTTTTCATTCTGTCTGCATTAAGCTTGAACTGCGTTCTTAAGAGTACACCTCAGTCATTACATACATATACATTATATTCATTACAACACAACCTCGCCACTTTTCAGCCGTGCTTACGCGGCTTGGGGGATTTGAACGTGTACAAGTAATGTCCCATTGTGATATACCACAACAACCTCAGATGCAATTCTGAGAATATGTCGAAAAAATAAAATATTCAAAATTTCAACATATGTCCAGGTAACATCCATTAGCATTACACCACAACCCCTTCGGAGGTAATTCTGGTGATAGTCCAAGAAAAACAAAATACCCACAATTTAATTCCCCCATCCAAACAATTGTAAAAATCAAATGTGCGGGAAACAGAAGCAAAACTTCATGTGTCCCTGCTAAAAACCAATTAAATCAAACTAATCAAAATGCAAAGAAAGATGGACCTTCTCTTCAGTCACCCAACATTCACTTGATGCATTAAATTTCTGTGAATAAACAGTATACAAATCTTCTGTGCCTGTCCTTAGCATTTGAATTTTTTAAACTAATACACAGAAAGTGGAAAAGAGATATTAAAATGACAAACCAGAGCGAGTAGTCCTGGTGACAGCGAATATTTTCCATCTTCCTCTGGGTGAGGGGAAGGTCTTTTGCCGGCAAAAGGTAGGAAGGCGATAAGCGTGGCTGAAGGAGTTCAACTGCAGAATCTCCATTTGTGGTTATGGGTAAGGGTTTTCCTATTGCTGAGCATTCATTATACTTATAGTTCAATTCAATTGTATGCTTAAAAGTATCTGCAACGTTATCTATATGTGTTCCACCATTATCACACAATTTATCATACGAAATTTGTTTTGGCTGAAAAAATGTTCTTTAGCTGCTAATACGTAAACGAGGTCGCGGGTTCGAACCAACGATGATTTCCCTCGTTCGTTTTGTTACGTCGAGCATGTCTGATTTAGAGTACGATTTTTTGAGGATATTAATCAATGATTAAAAACTATATTTTTTATTGATTATAAAAATAATTGTTTTAAGTTGGGTTTTGTACTCGTTTCTTATTGTCGAGCAGATCAGTGTATATGTAATACTTTTTCATTTTAATTGTATGTCATATTGGATTGATGTCTTCAACGATACTCATTGATCCAAGGCTCGATATGTCATTTGGTCTTATTCAAAACCTCTTTGTTTTATATTTTTTCCAATTCATTTATCTTGGATGAGATCGTGAAGCAATTTCATCTCTTAATTTTAAATTTCAAATTTCTACATTCCAAAGTTTAATATTTTTAAGATTTAACCGTTACTCGTTAATATGAGTGTCAAAAGTTCAAATGTATGTGTAGTCATGTTCTAATGACATCATCCTAGATCATTTACAAAGGATAATACATCACTAGATAATGTGTGCAAGAGCATACAATACTTTCTTCTTTTGCAAGTACACTAGGGGAGAAGACCCAGTATCCATCGGGGCTAACTTCGCACAACCATAGAATCTAAACCGTGCGTTGAATCGAAAAAAAAATTTATGGGTTTTTTTCACCCACGAGTTACGAGCTTATAACTTAGCTTTTGGCTTTTAGGCAATTTGGTAGAGTGCTGGAGCATTGGATATGCGCGCGGAGGTCAAAAAGACACCTTTTAGAGGTGTCGTTCGGTTGCCGCCACCTAATGTCCCAGTATCCGCCCACTCTAATTTCTATCAATTATAACTATTTATGCCTTAAATCCACTCTAAAACATGCACTTTAACACTTAATGAGCAGCCATTAGTGTTTTTGTAATTATAATGAGCAGCCATTGGTGTTTTTGTAATTATTTATTCAATCAAATAAAGTTTTTTAATGGATCAAAGTGAACTTTTTTTTGGGGGGCTAAGTGAGCATGGAGGTGGCGGTTATTCAATGGGGGGCGGTAACTGGGTCTTCTCCCCTAGTCATGAATGGGTCCTCTATCATACATCAACAAACAAATAATTTTTTTACATCGATCAACATTCATTTTCAAGACACATATTCAAAGAATTCTTTGATACAATCACATATCAACTTGCATCAACAAATTAGCAAATTTAGTAACCAAGACAACATGCATTACCAACCACACATTAGGGGAAGAGGCCTAGTTACCGTCCATGTTTGAATAGTCATTCGCTCCTTGCTCACCTTACCCCCAAATAACTATTGCATTTTAACCACTAAAAAACTTTTAAAAGTTTAATATTTTGCAAATGCACCAATATATGTTCACATGTGAATGTGTAGTTGACCAATGAATGTAACTAACTACACATACAATTGCATTTATAATATAAGACATGTTGCTCCAAAATACCCACTTTTACAATTAAAATATATATATGTTTACAATTACCACCCACTTGCATAAGGTGCACAACTCAATACATATTATATTCAGACATCTATATACACACTTATTGGTTCTTAATTTTCCATGATGAGAAGCTCCTATCAACTTTATGGGTTGTCAAATGCATAATCTCCCACACTTCCTCTCACATGTACATGTATTAACTCCATTCACTATAGGTATTGTACAACTAGGAAATGGTGTAAGGCTCCTCTAATAAACATCAAACCAAATATAATGCATAATTTAGTCATTTCAACATACAAATTATACATAAATGACAACTACAAATTCAAATGATTGAATCATCCCCAAACATATTCAAATTTGAAACTCAAAAACCAAAATCAGTGCATTCATTTATTAGATTTGAATGATTTTATAGGAGGAAAAGTAGCTAGCATCAATCTCACTTAATATCCTTTGCTAATATCCTTTGCATACTAGAAAGCATCAACAAGCCTCCTCTGCACATTCCTCAAATATCCATGGATCTTTGGGTTGGTACACCCTTATTTGAAAGTTTTATTCATGAAGTCTTTGTTTTAAAAGTTTTGTTCATGAAGTGTTTATTAAAAAGTTCTAAAATGAGGGTTTTTTTATGGGTTAGTTCTTAAAAAACCCCTTTATAAATTCGGGAAATTATATCTTTATTTATGCCTTTTTGGTTAATTCATAAAAGCCCACTTTATATTTATGAAACTGTGTATATGTTTGTGGCATTTCATTTACAACTAAAGTGAACAAAACAGCATATATTTTCCTTTTTTATAATCATCCAATTATGTATATCTTTCTCTCATTTGGCTTGCCAACTAAACACAACAGCATACATCTTCATTTTTTATATGCACCTAAGTTGTGTTTAAATTACTGTTGTTTCACTTTCCAACTGAACATGATAGCATAAATTTTCTATATATTGTGTTAGTATTTGTTTAGCTTCCATTGCACATAGAACACAATAGCATACATATATGTGATGAACTTTGTAACTTATATTTGTGGCATTTGGCTTACTAAAAAACAAAGCTCCATACATATATTCAAACATAATTAACAATGCATCTATAATTTACAACCCCTATAATTTTATGGTTTTATTCCAAAACCCCCTGTTTCCATTCATGAAATTGTTTGATTAGGGGATTATTTTACACGCTTTTTTGACCAGTTTCATCATTTATCATCATGCATCGCTCTTGGCTAGTTTTTGTCTCCATCGTGTGATATACCTACTAGATACTCTCCATGGTTTCAGTAATGTCAACCCATCATTTCTCCTTTCATTTTGCATGTAATGGTACTCGTGAATCTAGTTTGCCCCAGTACTCTTATCTTTCTCATATTAGTAGTCATAGGGGCATGTCATTAAACACTCTATTATGTTCATTCAAAATTTTATAAATATTAATGTGGTGACGGGATCTCCCATCTGTAGGATGATTCACAAGAATAACCAAATAGTTGGCTACCTAAGAAACTTGATCCTTGCAAAAAATGCCCTCCATTATATTTGTTATGATCACCCTCGACATGGCATTGGATATCCCTCTAAGAACAACATATTTCCATCTTATCTAAATTTGAGTTCCATAAACTAATAATTCTATGTATATTCACCCAATGAGTGTACCCACTGTACGAACAATATGATAGTATCCCTCCTAAGTGAATAACATAAAAATAATCACATATTGTACGATCTTTAAGGACTATATAGAATTGTGAATTACCTTGGTGTAGGGAAGGATAAATCCATCATAAATAATTACATCAAAACCTTCAAGATCTTTTATCTTTGATCCCCTTCTGGATACCAACCCTTCATCAATGAAATTATGGGTGACCCCACTATCTAGATAAGCACTAAAATCTTGTCCTATAACACTTTTTGTACTCTAAATGGGTGGTATATGGGGCCTCCTAAGAGATTTGAAAATTTTCCTTCGCTGTTTGTTTTCCTTTCTTCTCCCTTGGGTACTTGTTCTTTTTAATCCACAAACTCCTTAGGCTCGTCTAAAGTTGAGTCTCTTTTTGACACTACCTCAATGTAGTACATTTGGTCCTTGCCGACGCACCTATGTTCTAGGGTCCAAAATTCTTTACAAGTAAACAAAGTTTCTTTCTCTTGGGTTCATTCTTATTTTCATCATTTTCCTTCTTGTTGGTAATTGGAGGAGTTATCTTTTGAGAAGGTGAGTGAAATCTCTTCCTCTGGAAGTTCCCATTATGTTGTCTAAAAGTGGGTGTCTTAGAGGGATAAGGAAATTTATTCTTTAAGATAGATAGCTCTAGAGTTAAGACTCTTTTGATAGCTTCCTTTAATGAAGATGGTGTAAAATATCTTACAATATATTTGAAAGGTTCAAAGATTCCTTCAACAAATAGATATATGATTCTCTTTTCTAAAATATTAGTCACTATAACAATAACTTTATGAAACTTTTCTATATAAGAACTTAATCTAGTTTTTTAATCTTGGAAATCTCTCTAAATTATTATTTTCATCTTTAAGTTTAAATCTATCAATAATCCTTTGGAAAAAATTCATAAAGGTTAGAATTTTATCATGCCCTTGTGTGGTGGAACCATGGTACTACACATCATATGCAATACCCTCTAAATGAAGAAAGGAAAATTTATTGCATCCCTTTCCTTTATGGGGTGGAGCTTGAGGTAAGTATGTATTTTTCCAACCACACCTATCCTAAAGTATTGTCACTTCCATTAAAAGTATGAGTAAACAATTTATTCAAAAAAAATCAATTCCCTATTTTCCTCTTTCTAAGTGCTCCTTGATCCCTTCTTGTAGATTGGATTCTTCCTGACCATATCAACATATTTCTCAAAAGATAGGATTTCCTTTATGCCTTTAAATTGATTTAGATATTTTTCCATTAATCTATCCACGTCTTCCTCAACAAAATATAATAAGGGGTGATAAGAATCATTTTTTGTTTCCTCCTCTTATTTTAAAAATACTAGGCTTCAGGATTTTAAGATAGTGCCTCGTGTTGTTTCATTGCCCATTGTGGGGTTTCCTCTTCCTTATAAATGTCATGTACTCTGTTGGGATTAAGGTGTCTCAATGGGTTTGAATCCTAGCATTTAATTAACTTGATTAATTGAGCTTACTTTGGATAAATATTGCATATTTATTTGATATCCTGAGTTTCCAAATTTATAATTCAAATCATTCAAGGAGTTCCTATTTTTGTGGAGAAATTTGAGGGAAGCCAAGGAAGAAGCCACTTGTCACAAGGAATGAACTTCTAGGAGAAAATTTGAGAGAATTTTCTAGAAGTTCCATGGTGACGACATGTGGCGTTCTCCCTTGGTTGTTGACATGGCTTGATCCCTGTTTTATAGTAAGTTGGGTTCCCCACTTGGAAGATCTTATTTGATAGGGTTGAATTGTAAAATGTTTCCAATTTGAGAAAAATTGATTTGACAAGATCCTATGAAGATTTGAAGAGTCTTGTTTGAGCATTTTCCAATTCAATGTTGAGTTGGAAAAATATTTTTTTGGTTTTATTATCCTTAGGCACCCAAGATAAGTATGTGCCCCTATATGTGTGGGATGTCACGCCTAGCATAAGGATAAGCTCAGTTTGTGATTGGTAGGTTGAATGAGAACTCATGCATGTTGATTTTTTTCAGTTATAGATTAGCAAATTGAGGTAGAAGTTGTGGGTTTTCTCCTTTATTGTAGATTTTTAATCTAAGTGGATATGGAGATGGAATATTCCATTCTAGGAGCCTCTATTGTTGCTCTATATATATGCTTTCCAAGTAAGAGCTAATAGGTGAGAGAGACTGAATTCACAAGGGTTACGCTACCAAATTTTCTCCAGATGGAACAAGATGTAAATCTCCATATAAAGGCTCAGAGACTGCAATTGTATTGTAACTGTGTATTTTGTTGTTGAATAATATAATGGATCTATTCTTTTGGAGTGTGGTGTTTTTTACTTGAAAGGGTTTTCCCCACATAAATATTTGTGTTCATGTCTTATAGTTTAATCTTTCATGTTTATTGAATCTATTTAATCCATGTTGTTGAAATTGGTCGATCTTGCAAGATCTAAAGTTGCATGAACTTTCTTCTAAGGATTAATGGTGGGAAATAAACTAAAGCAATAAAATATGTTTTATTCTACTTTATGGCATAGAAATACATGCTATTTTGAGGTTCTCTAAAGAAACATAGCTTATCGAAGGCACCTAATGATTCCAGATGGTCGTTCTAGGATGAACCTTTTTCCCTTCATACTCAACTTCCCTACTAGATTTATTATAAGTTCATTTGACTATATTTAGCCTTAGTCAAGATTTTGAAAGGTTATTTGAAATAATTTATCTCTTTCCTCCTATGTCATTTTATTTCTCCCCCTTCCTTCTTCAACCATGGTGTCTTCTCCTTTGTACAAACCCTCGATGCTTGAACCTTCCACTTGTGATTTTTTTGTTCTTGTTTGAGGTATCTCGCCTCTTTATCATGGGGCAACATAAATCATTAAGGTACCTTATAGGATGATAAAATGTTACACCCCATTATGCTTTACCTATTTACTATTACTATGATAGGTTAAAATACTGAATAAATGAATGTGCTTGTATTTCTGATTGAAAATGTGTGTTTTCACTTTGTTTATATGTATTATTTGGAAAATGATGAATGGAAGTTAAATTGATTTTATGTCATGATTAAATGTTATGAATGATGATTTAATTTGGTATTCTGATTATGAAAAGAATATATATGCAAATGATCATTTTGATGAATAGCTAACTACCATTGCAATGTTATAAGTTGAATGCAGATACAGGGATCAAGCCTCTGGAAGGAAGGGGAAGTATCACTCAAGAAAAGTGATTGGTCGAGTAATCCTTGATGAAGCCTAACTGAGCTTTTTCATACACACGCATATAGATTGGTCCAGTTGAGTCATAGTTCGTGAAATTGGTAAGTTATCCCTTAGTTTTGTTTGATTGAATTTGGGAAGGTTTATGATTTTTTTTATTATTAGATAAGCAGGGAAAGGGCCTTGATCCCATGGTAACAGCCAAAAGATGGAAAGGAACCAAAACAAGGTGGGAAACAACACCACCATCCAGCATCAAGAAACAACAACCAGTGTAGCATGCAGGCCATCTTTCAACATCTTGACCATAGACCAGCCAATCTTAATAAAAAACAAGAAGTTTTTGCTAGAAAACTTAAATCTACACAACCCATTGATCAAATCAATAGTATAGCAGATAGTCCTAAACCATAACAAGGCTATTATAAAATAGCAGTCTGAGATATTAAAGCAAAAAGACAAAAACAAGATAGCAGCCATTCAAACAGCAAGAGGAAGCCATTACTTGGATTTTTTCAACAGGTCCCCATATTCTCCAATGAGGGAAATGTATTCCCTCTAATCAGGTCCCTCAAACTCATCTAGCATCTTTAAAGCACCAGGCTTCCCCTATTTTTTCAACTTCCTAGAAATTTTGGTTTGTCCTGAAACAGCTCCCATCATCACCCTCCACATCATCCTATTAGTTACCTTCATTAGCATAACCAAGGCTTTCTCCATATCATCCACCTGAACCTGCAAAAAGGATAGTCTACTTTTCATAAAATCAATGCTAGAGTCCTCTGTAATAGCCTCATTGCCCATGTTCCCAGCATCTTGAACCGTCATATTATCATTCTTTTGATCCTCATCTATCTCATTTTGCTCCTCATCCTCTTCCTTATCTTCATTTGATCCCTCTTCCCCCATATCATGAGCAAAGTCCTCAAACTCCATATCACCAGAATCTTCTTCCTCCTGGGCTTCAAAATCCTCAATTCCCAGGTCTTCCTCTTCACAAATAGTCATTTTTTGTTTACCTTTCTTGTCCTTAGAAGTAGCTTTAGCCAAGTGGGCTGACCTTCGACCACCACTTCCACCATTGCCTTGCCCCTACGTTTCCTCTTTCAAATCCTCATTATGCACACCCTCCTCACTGATAGTTATAACATCACTGGGATTGATATCTCTTTTAAATTTCTTTGCCTTGGGAAATTCCAAAAGAAGAGGAGAGTGTTTTCTCTTCTCCAAGGTAGCCTTCAAGAGCTTAGATTCAAAAATGGCTTTACAAACAAATTTCTAAGTCACATGAGTTGAGGGATTCGAGACATTGGCAACAAGGGAAGGGCTCTTTTCGAGAATTTTCACTCTTGTAGCAGCAATTAAGGGAGGTGAGCAAGGGATAGGAGCCTCAGCAGGAATTTCATCAACAAGGGGTTCCTCATTATCACCATCAAAGCGGTCAGGATTATCATTTCTAGCTTGTAGAGGGTTACTGTTGATCATCAAAGCTTGTGCCTCTCCGATAGTCTTATGGGAAATTCAACAAGTAGGGGAACAAACTCCACCTCACTGAATACCTCTAATATTTTTATAGAAAGTCAGCTCTTCTCTGAGTTTGGGAAAAGGGGTAGAAAGAAATGAAAACATAGAACATGAAAGTGGCGATGCACCAACACCTTTACAACATTTCACAACCTCAAGTTATTTTATATGAATGATATGATAAACACAGAATGCCACATCCATTCATTGTTGGGAAGAGAACGAGTAGAAAAGGCTAGATACAAGCACAGTGCAGTCATTCAATCTACCCGCAGGAAGTGTTCATTAAGATCCGACCAAGCATAGAAATTTCAAGAGTTAATAGAAAACATTCAAGAGCCACGTAAACTCTTCCTCTTAATATAACATAACATGAATAAATAACAACCTTTAAAGAAAACAAAGAAGTCCAATGACATAATCAGCTTCTATAGGTTATCACTTTATCATGCAAACATACAACATGGAAATCCAATAATCAAACTATTCAGATTAATCTAGACACAATGTTCTATTTTGGACAAAGATATAAAGAAGGAAATATTGATAGAGGCTATATCATGCACAATTTCAAGTATTTCTCCCAAATAACTTGTACTTCATATATCAAATGAACTTTAAAATAGAGGTCATATTCCAATTCGATAATAGTTTGAGTTAAAAAATAGAAAAAAATATGCCAGAGTGAAGTAGTGTTCTATAAACTTAAATGAAAATACTCCTATTATTATGAAAACTAAAGAACTTTTTCCAAAAGGAAAACCTCAGGAACTATTTCTTCATGTTGCCACCTCCAATTTATAGCCATCAAGGAGAGAGAAATGTCAACTTCATTCAAAAGTAATGACTGCCAAATGTTTGCACTTGATAGCTCAGAATTTGATCCCAGATCTTTAATTAGGTCACGGTAATCTTGCTCATCAACTCTCAACTGCTGCATTAATATCGTTTAGATATTTTAACAATATTTCCCTCCATAAACGCTCGAATCCTAGAAAACAGCTTGGAAAAAGTCTTGTCAACTGATCAAGTGGCTTTGGTGGCACTTACTCACATCCTTTCCTTGAAAAATAAGGCACGCTCTAACAAAATCCGAAGGAAAACTCTCTAAAGTACAAATTCCCTGCAGCGAAGAGATGACGTGTTGAGCGGGCGAACAGTCTCAGATTTGCAAAAAGCACTTTTGAGAAAACTTATGCCATGCTAACACATGATCTGATTTCCTTCTAAAAGGAAAGCGATTAACAAAATGCATGAAACCACTGCATGGAGCATTGCGCACCTTTTGAAAACTAACTCCTTTTCGCACGCGGATTCTTTCAAAGCCAATAATAAAAGCCGAAAATAAAAAAGACTAAGGAAAAATTTTGATTCACAATTCTAGTGACTCACAGGGGGGCTTCGCTTGCGGAGGCACAAACCTAGACCTCTGACTATTCCTAGAGTTTGAGGAAAGCGGGGTGCAACATTTCCCAATCTGCATCAGTCGGTCATGCAAGATTACAAAAGGCCTTGTATGCTTGATCCAGCTCGAAGACTTATTTAAAGGAAACAAATCCCCATCTTATCGAAACAGCTCCCAGGTGATAATAGAGACGAGAAAGCGGAAGAATCTCACGCTCAATGTCCTGAGCAATGGGTGTTGTGCTTGATTCTGGGAGTTTTATAGAAGTTCAAACCTTATTCCTGACTTCATATGTAATCTACTCAACTGATAACATATCTCCATTTGTTGAAAGGAAAGGAGGTAATCTGAAGCTATGCAAGACACCAAAATCCTTCTTGATTTCATTGACCCTTTTGTTTAGCACCACCTAGTGTTCCTTGCTCTTTGTTTCTACCTTGTGATAGTGGGCGAATTCGCTTGCTTTGCTAGAGGTAGCCCTTCGATCTGGAATTCTTGCATTTCTCAAAGCCTCATTTGTTGCCACACATAACTTAGAAATTAGACTCTGAGACTCAGCTACTCGGGGGGCATATTCCTACAGAATTTGGTCTGCCAATGGGCCAATCCTTTCATTTATCTCTTGAGCATCCTTCAAAAATTATAGGGCTGATTTTAGGATGGTGAGCGCAATTATGATTCACTCCTAGTAGGCGGATACCAACCTTATTTTTACAATAAGGGTCGCAAACCTTTATGCAGTTGTTAGTTCTTCATGTAGCCAAGCCTCTTTTTCCTTCGTACTCTCCTCCATTTGATTCCTCTCCTTGAGAGCATTCGCCAGTTCGGAACCTAATTTTCCAATCTCCTGATCACAAGCACGCAAAGCAAGCTCAACTTCTTGCTTATCATTTCTTAGCTTTGTTGCTTCCTCCTAGGCCTTTTGCAAATTGTCAGAGGTCTGAGATCAGACACCATCCAACTCTTTCTTTATGCTTTCTTGAACATGTTGGTACTCTACATTCGATTGGCACTCAAATGCAAGTTCACCTTTCAATCTATCAATCTCGGTAAACAGTTGAATTCACTCATCCTGAGTCTCTATAAGAGATCTTGTTGCTTTCTCATGTTGATCTTGTATCTGCATTATGTGGGTGATTTCAACATTTCAGGCCTTGATTTATGATTGCAGTCGATTCACTATTTCCTTTACATTCACCAGCTCTACCTCACGCTTCCTTGATTTTGATCTAGCCTCTCATAATCCGTATACACTACCTTCTGAGTGGTCTTAGCTAGATCCCCCTTGTCGTGTGGGTGAATTTAATTCAAATCTAGACCCATAGACCTAATGTCGTAATCCTTCATCTGCATTTGTCCTTCGGGTCAGGATATGAGTGGCTTCATGGTAGTGATCCACAAAGAATTTTGCTCTTCATTAAAACAGGTTTGGATTTTCTTAGTGATCAATAGCTCAACATTCTTCAATAACCTTTTCTGCTTCCTGGATTGTCGAGCCCACTTGGTTGCGTCAAAATGTTCCTGAAGATTTTGTGGAGTATCAATGCTCTATGCTACAAGAGAAGCACTAGGTGGTAGACTGAAAAGAGTGACAAAAGGGGAGACTTCCAATGTATGAGCATGTGGGGAGGTGAATGGGAGAGTAATCATGGAAAATGGCAGGATGCCAAATTGAGGTTGGGCCCTAGAAGGACCAATTGGAGTAAAAAGAGAAGCAAGTGGAATGGGCGATTTTTGTCTGAATGCAGACAGACCTGGGGTAATGGGAAACATTGATGGTTTATCTTTCTCGATAGGGGCCCTGGATAGGGCGATCAAAGAGTCAATAGTGGTTGAAGCAGATACTGCATGCTCAGCACACAGGGTACATCACATGGTGTGTTGAAAATGGCAGGGGGCTCATTCAGAACCAAAAGTTTAGGGTCTATGGGTGGAGGATTTCCTTCAACAAATGGGGGAAAAGGATTAACTAGAGATGCAAAAGTAGGAAGAAGAGGGGGAGCGAGACTTACCTAGATCGTGACTATTTGAACATTCTACAGAGCGAACTCTGCTTCTTCTTCATGTCTGATTGCTACATCGGGTATGTCTAGGTCTTGGATTTTCCTTCTCTTTGTTTTACCCAAACTGGCACGTCTCGATCCTTTAGCAGATGATCTCATTGAATCTTGTCCCTCTTGTTCTACAGCTGACCCTCTTGGGGAACGTCGGGTTCTCTTTCCCTTACTTCAAACACTGGCTGAGGATGCAACTTGTGAGTCCTTTTTCTTAGAGCTTCTCCCTCTGTCAGACTCCTATGATTGGGAAGTATGGCATGGCAGTCACTCCTTTGTTATCTAATGGTTGAACTCTGGGTTTCTATTATCAAATTCGTCCTCTTAATCATAAATCTCCTTGAATTGTTCATTGTATGGGAGAAACTCTCTGACCGACTTATGTGGGCATACCATCTCTTGTCAGAACCTCCAGAAATCCATCTTCTTCCTTTCTGACCACCCTTTCCGCTTCATTTGATTGTTGAGGGTTTTACTTATCAGAAGGTTCCTCTGATATTGTGCCTACGGTGTATAGAAACTCAACCACCTCGAGCGTTTGTTTGGTATGAGGGCCAGGTTGATGTATAATTGAGTCCTTTCTTGAGTCAAATTTTTCTTGGACTCCACATAGTCCTAACTCTCATGTTTCAAAGGGAAAAGCTTCATCGGATTATAGTCCCACGTGTCGCAGATAAGGACTAAGCCTAGGGTTGTCAATAGATTTGTAAGCTCCCTCTATGTTTCTCGCTTCTCCAGTATCACCTTACTATTTTCAATGCAAAGGGAAAGTGGATATAACTTTGTCTTGTTCATGCCTCTATCCTAGGCATTGTTGGCAAGAGTTTCCTGACAGCATGCCTCCAATGCGAAAACCCTTTTCGTCACAAATCTGGGGAGTTGGAAAGGATCTTCGACAAAACCATGAAATATGATAAATGTGAAATCTTCTCCGAAGAAATAATCCATCAGAGTTGATGCAGTTTTGATCTATTTTTCAACATCAGGGGAAAAATGACCCATCGAACGCGTCAATAGCTCTTGAAGCACCATTCTCAGAAAGTGGTTCACAAACTAGTAATAATTACATGTTTTTGACAACATGTAGGTCCATACAGAAACTGGCTAACATAAACCATTTTCATCGAGCCTAAAAACCCGCAAATGTCTCTCCAGAAACCCAAAATTTTGATGCAAAATTAAGTGGGCCAAGAAAGAAGAATACCTGAATTTATACTCGGTATGGTAATTCTTCAGTTGCTCCAACATGTTTGTAGCTACTACATCAGAAAAGTCAAAGTATTTATGCCCTCTCTCTCGTTTGAGTATCAGAGCCAGGCCCATTTTGAAAGCATGGACCTCCTCATCATTATCTAGGCCGAAAAGCCAAGCCAACATTGAGAAAATATCTTGTGTGTTGCTCTTGAACTTTCTAAGTACCAGAGATAAAGTAAAGCGACCTCTAGGCAACCTTTCTTATTTCTCGTCCTAATAGAAACCTTCTCTTTATTTTGCTTCTTCCTAGTAAATCTCCATATATTCCTTGCTAAATGACTCGACGCTCTAGTTGGGAGGGATACACAACATATCTCATATAGCCACAATAGAAATCATGACCTTGATCCTATTGCATGTAATGGTTCCAATTTCTCTGTCGAACCTTTTGGCACATGCGTCTACTAGCTCTGGGCATAGGTGTATGATGGGTAACATAAACTGTGGCAAACCACATTTCCAGAGCTGAGAGGCAAAATCCTCAGATGCACCATATTCTTTTATTCTTTGAAATGCTCCCTCCTTAAGACCCTTAGGGTTTTTCGCCAATTTTGGATCAAAAACTTTGTCAATGACATCTTGCATCGCCTCTTTGGGAACACTTCTATCTACTAACACCTTTCTACAAAACGTGAACGGTCAATCTTCAGGCACCGGGGCATTGGCAAATGATTTTCACCCAAAGATATTGATGAAACCAATATTTTTTGACGAAGACTCAACTCTTCTACCAGTCGTTGATGGCTCTACCATGGTTGCTTCAAAAGTTGCAGAGAGTTTTTCACTAAAACGACTACTTGCCTTTTGCTACTTTAGAAAAATCTACTTTTTTTGGTGTAGTTAATTCCCTTAACACGTACATGCAATTAAGGCTATGTCATTATTGCTGGTCCATTAAATGTTTCCAACGAGGTGATACATGTGGGTTGGAGATCCATATCCCTCGGGAATACCAAAGACTCTGCAAGAATGGAATTAGTACATCCCCTTCGTCGCCTTTCTTTACAAATAAGCTCGTTGTCTTAGGGAGAGTGCCTTTAGTTATTTCATTTGTGCTTAGGTGATACAAAGTACTCTTGAAAATATGCACTCATTAATTTGTTAGATATTAGTGCATTAATCCATATCTTTTCACATACGTGAACTAGCTGATGTTGATGATGGAAAAGGACACACGTAGACGATCGACTTATGTGAGCATTTAATCCCAATGCCCAAAATTTAATATTTAGACCTTATGTTAGATTCTTTGTATGATTTATTCTCTGCCCTTTGGTTGCTTTGATATTTTCTCATTTTCGTCCAACCAAAAATAGACCTTCCGCTGTTTAGGTTTGTCGACACCTCTTTTCTATAAATAGCTATGCGACCTTAAGGAAATATTCATTAAAAAAAAAGCCTTTTAAGTTTAGCTAGCCTTTTCTCCATTTCCATATTGTCTTTCACTCTACTGCTTTAGCCATTTCTATTGGCCTAAGCACTCTTGTTCATCTGATTCCACAAAGGCCGCAACATGCCTTCATTAGGGAGATCATTGCTAATAGAATCAAGTGCCTAGTGAAGAGGTGTGACCGGCTTGGGGTAATTGCATTTTGTTGGGTCATCGACATGGACTTTATCGAGGGTGAGAACCAGATGAGGAGAAATTGCAATGTTGTGTCTCACTTCGTGGCCTCTCTCCTGGACCTAAATATCACCAAAACCTAGAAAGTGGAGTTGTGTTGCCAAATATTCAACACCTCTTTGCTGGAAGGCCTCAGTGAGATTGTGCAAGTTGCCATCCTAGGTGTCGGCGTTCCAAGTGCAATGGACCTTTGTAGGTATGTTGATCGTGGGGTGGACATGCCCTGGCTACCCTTTCTGAGTGACTTCTACACCATGGACTGTGAAAGTCATCATGCTTTGTCTCTGCTTGTGGCCAGCTACTTCCTGTGAGATTATGGCGTGGAAGTCATTCCTGGGCTGGACTTCAAGAAGTATTTTGAGGTCTGTGTGCAATGTGTTATTGTGTCCCTCATTTCCCTGTCAATGAAGAAGAAGAAGAAGAAAAGAACGACCATGGGCACACACCCTCGTAACTATGGTTGGAGGCCTAACCTTTCTAATATTTTTTGTAACATGCCTCCATTTTTCTCTTTTTGCTCAAAAACTCCTTTTGAGTTTTTCTCAAGAGAGCTTCAAGTTAAAGTTTGAGCCTCGAGCTTTATTACACATAAATTTTGATGAATATATAATATAATATAGTATTTTCTTACTTCTTATGTGTTACTTGTTTTCCCTTATGGCTTATTCTCAAAATTAAAATGTTTTTACAAAAAAAAAATTACATATGGTACATAACTGTGATTTTTTTTAAAGAATAACGTACTTTAATGGAAATATCTTAGATAAATACCATTCACCGGTATCTCTAAAGCATTTCCTTCCATGTCTTCCAGCTCATACGCATTATTTTCCTTACATGCGCTAATTCGAAAGGGTCCCTTCCATAGCGCTTCGAATTTGGTGTGTTGCCCTAGTTTTGTAATACACTCATCATATTTTAGCACTAGGCTTTCTTCCTTGAAATCTGGGTCAGAAGTCATCTTTTTGAACCATCATTTGGCTATCTGTTGGCAACCAATCATGGCTCCAAAGGCCTTCTGTCTGTCTTCCTCAATCTTGAGGAGTTCTGCTATCCGTACCTCCATTTTGCCGCTTTCTTCTACTTCTAGGGCTTTTAGTAATTGTAAAGTGGGGAATTTCATGGAAACAGGTAAAACTACCTCTTTCCCATACACTATTTCATAGGGAGATGCCTTTGGGATCTACTTTGGTGTGATATGATCTATCCACAAAGTAGCTCGTAGGTGCTTGTGCTAGTCTCTTTGTCGTTCAAACCCAATGCACTTGATTAACCTAATTAGGTTTTTATTTGTTGACTCCGCTAACCCATTTCCTTATGGGTAATAGTTTGATGAATTCTTGAGGTAGATCCCATTCTTAATAGAAAAATCTAAAATCCTTGATCCTACAAAGGCCCAAGCATTGTGGATATGATAGTTTTTTGTGAACCAAACCTAGTCACCAGCTCCTCGAGGAAATTAACAATCTCGCTCTCTATAGCAGTTTTTAGGGCAATGGCCTCTATCCACCTTGTGAAGTAATCAGTCGCCATGAGGTTCCATTTGTGACCAACACTAGAGATGGGATTTATCATTCTGACAAAATCCTATCCCCATTGAGAAAAAGGCTCTTCAGTTACGATAGGACTTAAAGGCAAAGCAAAAAAAAATTCTTGCCAACAAAAAATTGACAATAAGTATATTTTTGCACCAAATGGTGATGGTCAATAGTATCCCACTCACATGATTTTCAAGGTGGTATTTTTAGCGGAGAAATGTCCACCCTCAGGACTGCTATGGAATTTAGTAAGAACCCTTTATGTCTTGCGTTTATCTAGACATCAAAGCAATACACCATCATAGTTTCTTTTAAATAAAGTCCCTTAAATTAATACATACCTAGTGCCTTGCAGTTGGTAGTATCTCCTTTTGTGGAATGGGAGATTAGTCAGGTAGTGTCCCTTATGCATATATCACGTATGATCCCCCACCCAGGAGTTGTCGAACTCAAACTGATTTGAGTAGAGTTAATCAATCTCCTTATCAGCTTCGGAACTTGACTCCTGTGCAAGGTACTCACATAAGCATCTTCCCCTTACTAGCTTAGTTAGTCTACTGTCCACATTGTATTCTAAGATCTTGGTGATCCAATTGGCTCTTTTCTTGGTTATTTCTCCTTCGGTAATGTATTCCCTTACACTCGGGTGAGCAACCAAGATGGTAATTTTATTAGCCGACACCAAGTGTCGAAAATTCTTAAGGCTCTTAACAATGGCAAAAATCTTCTTTTCCACAAAGTTGTATCTGGTTTCATAACCCTTGAGGGTTCTTGAGTGAAAAGAAATCGGATGCTCCTCGTTATTCTCTTCATCCTTCTGAGTGAGCACAAAAGCTATGCTATGTTGACTGTTGTATACATAAAGTAGGAAATATTTAGAAAAGTTTAGGTTAGCCAACATCGGAGCAGTGGAAATAGCCATCTTTATCTACTTGAAAGTTTCATTTCCTTCAAGGGTCCATTTGAATATCAAGTTCTTCTTGAGCATCTATGTGATGGGTTTTGCGATGCCTGCAAAGTCCAAAATGAAATGACTAACAAAGTTAATCTTCCCTAAGAAAGACTATAGCCCTTTCTGATTCACTGGTAGGGGTAAATCCATTATAGATCTCACTCTTTCAGGATCAATTGCAATTCCCTTCTTGGACACTACGAAACCAAGTAGCTTACCTTGAGGTACTCCAAAAACACATGTTTTGGGATTTAAAGAAATCCCAAACTTTTGACACCTCTAGAAAACCTATACTGGATGATCAAAATGATCAACCTTTAACTTTGAAAAATAGTCAGGTCATTCAAGTAAATTAGAATGATCAAATTGATCAACCCCTGAAAGTAATGTCCATGGCTTGCTGAAAAGTTGCACCAACATTTGAGAGTCTGAAAGGCATCTTTGCATATGCAAACGCTCCCCACTTGGTGGTAAACATCATTTTATGTTGGTCACCTTCCTTAACATATACTTGATTGTATCCTGAGAAACCGTCAAGTAATGAGAACATCTCCTACCTGACCACAATCTGCAAGATCTGCTCCATCAATGGCAAAGGGTAGTGATCTTTTAGCAAAGCCTTATTAAGATCTTGAAAATTGACACAAAGTTGGATGTCACTATTTTTCTTTTGAACCGGTACCAGAGTAGACACCCAGGTTGAGTGCTTAATCGGGTAAATGATTCGAGACTCAACTAATTTAGTGAGCTCTTAGGCCATTAGCACCTCAACTTTCAGATTAATAGGCCTTTGCTTTTGTCAAACTGGTTTTGACCCTTCAACCAAGTCAATGGTATGTTGAATTATGTCAGGATCATATCCTCTAAGGTCATCATAGGTCCAAGCTATAACTCAGTTATATCTAGAACACAGATCCCTCAACCTTTCCTTATCTTCCAACGAAACATTTCTTTCAAATTTTAGCTTTTTGCCATTTCCGACATCCAACTCCTCATAATCCTTTTCTTCGGCAGTAAACCTTTGCTTGCCATTCCTCACATCTTCACAGTCAAAGAGATTTTCAAGGGAGATTAGACCTCGAGGGAGCTTATTTCCTTTTAGCTAGATGACCTGCTCTTCAGAAGGTTGAGCTCCTGGTTGTGAATAGTCAGAAACTCCTTCCGACTTCTGGATGAAAGTGGCGATCTGGGTGTTTTCTTCGAACAGTTACCAATTTTGATCGTTGTCGGGGGTCGATGGTCGGACAATGATTTGCACCATGCTTTGCTTTGAATCAAAAATTGGTTCAATCTGTGACCCGATTGAAGCCATATGATCCGCTATGTTGTTTTGAGATCGGGGAATGACTTGCCCATTGAGAAACAAACTCAGAATCTCTAAATACCTACAACTTCTTTGTTCCCATTCGCTCAGTGAGAAACAAAATATGGATCAAAGCTTCATATTACGTGTCATTATTAGAGCATGAAAAATTAGAATTGATAAGCCTTGAGGGTTTCAGATCCTGTCAGGGACAGTAATCAAACATCTGCTCTAGAACTAGCTTTGCGTTTAGCGTTGTTAAAGTACAAAGTCCATAGACGGTTATACATTGGATCATCACATTTTTCCTAATCCTTCATCATTTTCGGATAGACCAGGTCATCATCAAAAATCACATACATGCCTAGTCCCTATTAGGAACAGGTGCCTCAACTTTTGGCTTGGACCTCTAAAAATACTTGGCAAAATTATCATCTTTCTAAGCCTTTTACCTCTCTACTGATGAGATTCTTTCATAGAGGCATGTTCTTGTGGTTTACCACTTTACTGTGGGCCTTTGTCGGTTTGTCTGCGGTTGGGCAGGGTCATCGCCATACCGCGGGGTCCTCGTCTTAGACTGGTGGTAGCACGATTGATAGGCGACTGTTAAGTGTCGATTCACTACCATACCATGGGTATGGTTTGGCATTCACATGGCGGCACAGTGAAGGGCGGCAGTTAGTATGATGATTATCGCCTTACCGTAGGTGTCACTCGGTGGAGCCGCAGTGGTTGCGGTTAACGGCTGGCGGTCTGCGAAGAATGCTTACCGCCCTACCACGGCCTTTTGGCCATGTCGCAGTGGTGCGGTAAGCCATGGCGGTCAATGCTAATGGTTACCTCCTTGTTATGGAGGTCTTGCGGTTGGGGCCCAGTACCATGGTGGAACTCGACGATTGGCATTGGCGGTTACTGCCAGACCGCGGGAGGCTTTGCTTAGCCTCGCGGTTGAGCGGTGGCACCACCATACCATGGAAGGTCGTGATGAGCTCGGCGGTGACGCGGTGCTAAGCAACAAGCTAGTAGACAAGCCACTACCTCGGTACCGTGACTGTGTTGGAAGGGACCTGCGGTTGGGCAGTGGAAACTCCATACCGCGAGAGGTCTCTCATGGATTGGTGGTGGCGCGATAAGAGAAGCTCAGAGCTCAAGTGGCAGTTTTTTGACTCATGGTTAAAGTGATGAGCAAATGGGAAGGCGACGCATGGCAATAAATCAATACTTTATTGGTCGATGTCTGGAGCAGTGAAAGCAGTAAATGCGAGACATGTTTCGACTAGTGACAAAATTCGATTAAGGCAAGGAAGTTAATGCCTGGGCGGCCCGATGCAGAGAATATTGGTCAGAAGATCAGATTGCTCGATTGGGTGGACGCTTCATCATTAAGACTTGCAATTGGTTGGAATGTTAAATGTGATGTAATACTTGTACAGTCGATTACAAAATTGATATAAGTCAATCGAAGGGAGATGATGAACTAGTGATAGAGCGAGACAAAGAGGTGAGTATTGTATTCATTGTATACTTGTAGAAGTATTGTAACAGTGTGTGTATGAATACTCAAGTTTGCTGATGTGACCTAAGTATCAGAGAGTGAGGACTATGATCTTTGTATGTAATTTATTTTACTGTAATACAAAGTGTCTTCTCTTGGTATGGTGGGTTTTTCCCGAAAGGGTTTTCCCAGGTAAATCTGGTGTTATCTATGATTGCTTATTTCTTTTATATCTTTTACTTTGTATGTGTTTATATCAGTTGTTTTAAGAAGCTTTAAAACTGGTATTTTGCACTTCTCTTCTGTTGTATTAGCGTTAGGAAAGCGATTTTGCACCTTTTTTTTCCTTTCAAGTGGTATCAGAGCTTGGTCAATTGTGTTATCCTTGTTAGTAAGGTTGGTTTTTTTGTTAATACCGTTCCAATGGGAGTATTGTAAAGTTAGAACTTAGTTCTGTTTGAGATGGAAAGTACATCAGGTAGATTAGAGATTGAAAAATTTAGTGGTGGCAACTTTGAGTTATGGAAACTCAAAATGGAAGACTTGCTTGTGGATAAAGACCTCTAGACTGTTGTGTCTAGAACTATGCCACAAAGTATGAAGCAAGACGATTGGGACCTTACATATAGAAAAGCAAGAGGTCTGTTAAGACTTAGTCTGGTCGATTATGTACTTCTGAACATCCATGAGGAGAAGTTTGCAGCTTCATTATGGAAGAAGCTTGGTGATATCTATCAGGGAAAGTCTCTAGTAAATAAGTTATTCCTGAGGAAGAAGTTGTACTCCTTGAAGATGGAAGAAGGTGCATCTGTTGCAGACCATCTGAACTCATTTAATATGAGTGTTGCTCAGTTGGCATTTGTGGGTGTAAAGATTGAGGAGGAGGATCATTGCATGCTCCTATTATGTTCATTACCTGACACTTGGGATCATCTTGTAATGGCTATTGGAAGTATGACCACTAATTTCAAGATGGAAGACATTGTTGCCTCATTGTTGTCTGAAGAGATGTGGAGGAAGTCTTCAAAGATGGCCAAAGAGGCCCTTGCTGTTCGAGGTAGACCAAAGGAGAAAGGCAAGAAGAAGGATAAGAAGTCCAAATCTAAATCTGTAGGGAGATCAAAGTCTCCTAGTAAAAAGTCCAAGGTGAAATGCTGGAACTGTAGGCAATTTGGTCATATCCGAAAGGATTGTAAGGAGAAGAATAAGAAGAAGAAGAGTAATGCTTTAGAAAATGACTCCTCTCAAAGTGATGCAGATGCCTTCATTGTAGCCCTGGCGATTCAGGCATCAGATGATGTTTAGCTGGTTGACTCAGGTGCATCCTTTCACATGACGTCTCATAGAGAATGGTTTACTAAGTACGAGAAGTATGATGGTGGAAAGGTGTACTCGGCGAGTGATTAAAAATTGGAGATTGTTGGTCATGGAAGAGTCAAGATACAATTCCCTGATGGTAGAATCAAAGGGATTGGTGGAATATTGCACATACCAAGTTTGGCTCGTAACTTACTTTCTATCAGTAAGCTGAATGATTATGGTGTTGAAGTTTCTTTCTCGAGTAAAGAATGTAAGATGGCTAGAGGTGCAATAGTGTTGGCTAAGGGTGTACGTACTGGCACTCTGTACAAGCTAGATGCATGTCCTGTTCAATGCAACAACGCCTCTGTAAAGTCAAGCAACGTTGTTCCTATAGAGGAAGATGAAGATGCTTCTCTGGCTGCAAATGCTCTAGAGGTGAAACTCCCAATAGAGAATACTATGTTGTAGCATCATAGACTCGGTCACATAGGTGAGAAAGGTTTAAAAACCTTGAAAAATAAAAATCTTGTTGAAGGACTTGATGATTGTAACCTTGAGTTTGATTTTTGCGAGCATTGTATTTATGGAAAGCAACACCGTGTTTCATTTTATTCGAGTCCTCATAAATCTTCTGGTGTACTGGATTATGTTCATTCTTATGTGTTTGGTCCAATTAATGTTCCTTCATTATTGAAGTCTAGATATTATTTTTCTTTTATTGATGACTATTCGAGAAGGGCATTTATATACTTTCTTAAGAGTAAATCAAAAGTGTTCAATCGGTTTAAAGAATTTAAAACTTTGGTAGAGAATTAGACTGGAAAGAAAATTAAATGCTTGAGGACGGATAATGGCGGTGAGTTTTGTTCTGCAGATTTTGAAAGGTACTGCATAGACCATGGAATTAAAAGGCATAAAACTACACCTTATACTCCACAACAAAATGGAGTTGTTGAAAGGTTGAACAAAACATTAATGGAGAGAGCGAGAAGTATGTTGAGCAGTGCTGGTCTAGAGAAGAAGTTATGGGCTGAGGCTGTGGCTACAACATGTTACCTAGTAAATAATTCACCTTGTTCTACTCCTGTTGAGAAGACACCTCTGGAAGCGTGGTCTAGTAAGAATCTCTCTCTTAGACATATTTGTGTCTTTGGCTGTGAGGCATATGTATATGTGCCCAATGAGAAAATATCAAAGTTGGAGAACAAGTTTGTTAAATGTATCTTCATCGACTACGGCATTGGTGTGAAGGGATACAAGCTTTGGAATCCTAATACTAAGAAGGTTTTGTACATCAGAAGTGTAATATTTCGTGAGCTGAAACCTTCAGTAGCTAATCCACAACTAGAGACAGATAAAAGAGAAAAGAAGAATGATGTAGTTCAAATTCCTCAAACTCTAGAAAAAGAGGAACTACATGGTGTACCTAAAACTGAGGAGAGTTCTGAAGATGAAGAACCACAACCTCAGCTAGTAAGAAGGTCTACACGTGAAAAATGACATCCTGATAGGTATGGTTTCTCTATGTTAGATTTGAATTGTGCCTATGCTTTGATTACTAGCACCGATGAGCTTAGGACTATAAAAGAAGTAATTAGCATGTCTTATTCAAATTCCTGGTTGGAAGCCATGAATGAAGAAATGGAATCATTAAAGAAAAATGAAATCTAGGATTTGGTACCTTTTCTTGAAGGGCAAAAGCCTCTTGGCTGTAAATGGGTATTCAAGAAGAAGACTGGTCTAGATGGCAGTGTAGAAAAGTATAAGGCAAGGCTGGTTGCAAAAGTTTTTTCACAGATAGAGGGAATTGATTATGGAGAAATGTTTTCCCTTGTAGCAAAGTTGACATCTATCAGATTTCTATTGCCATTGGCAGCGACATATGACTTAGAGATTGAGCAGATGGATGTGAAGACAACATTTCTCCATGGAGAGCTAGAAGAAGAGATTTACATGTCCCAACCTGAGCACCTTGTTGAAAAAGGTAAACAAAATATGGTTTGTAAATTAAAGAAATCTATGTATGGTTTGAAGCAATATCCTAGAATGTGATACCAAAAATTTGACACTTTTGTGTTGTCTATGGGATTTGTGAGATCAAAATCTGATCATTGTGTTTATTATAAATCTGAAAATGATCATGTGCTTTTTATTACCTTGTATGTGGATGATATGTTATTCATAGGAAATAGTAAGTCTATGATTTCTAATCTTAAATCTCAGTTGTCTGCAAAGTTCAAAATGAAATATCATGGTGCAACAAGGTATATTCTGGGGATGGAGATAACCAGGGATAGAATGGGCAGAAAGCTCTAGGTAAGTCAAAGTAAATATGTCAATGTAGTTTTGGAGAGATTTGGTATGGACGATTGCAAGTAGCTAGTTGTTCCAGTTATACAGGGAATGAAACTATCTATTGAAGACTGTCCTAAATCTGCTACTCAGATGGAGGACATGACAAGGGTACCTTAGGCAAGTGTTGTTGGCAGTCTAATGTACGTAATGGTTTGTACAAGGCCAGACATTGCCCAAGTAGTGGGAGTTCTCAGCCGATTTATGGAAAATCCATGAAGATCACATTGGGATGTTGTGAAGAGAGTGTTCAAATATTTGAAGGGGACTTCAGAATATGCTCTGTGTTACCATGGCAGTTTGGTTGCATCACAGAGAACACTCAAAATTCGTGGATATGTTGATTCTGATTGGGCAGGGGACGTTGACAACGGATGATCCACCAATGGATACACTTTTATGCTAAATGGTGGTGCAGTCAGTTGGATGAGTAAGCAACAAGTTGTAGTTGCTTTATCCATTACAGAGGCTGAATACATGGCAACAACACACGCCTGCAAAGAAGCAGTTTGGCTGAGTTGATTGTGCTATGATATTGGTTTCAATGCAGGGAAGATCACAATTTGTTGTGACAGTTAGAGTGCCATTTGTTTGGAAAAGAACCCGACTTTCCATGCCAGGACAAAGCACATTGATGTGAATTATCACTTCGTGAGGGACATGGTGGAAGATGGAACGATATGTTTGGAAAAGGTTGACTTTGAAGAATTTTGTAGATGTGTTAACAAAGCCAGTAAGCATGGACAAGTTTAGATGGTGCACAGATTCGATGGGCCTTGGGGCCTATGATCATTAGTAATTTTCAAAGTCTAGAGGAAAGCTAGGAAATCTTTGTCAAGTGGGAGCTTGTTGGGAACAGGTGCCTCAACTTCTAGCTTGGACCTCTAAAAAGACTTGGTTAAATTATCATCTTTCTAAGCCTTTTATCTCTCTACCACTAAGAGTCTTTCATAGAGGCGCAGTCTGGCAGTTTACCGCTTTATCGCGGGCCTCTGTCGATCTGTTCGTGGTTGGGCGGGGTCACTGCCATACCGTGGGGTCTCCGTCTCAAGCTGGCAATAGCACGATTGGCGGGTGACAGTTAAGCATCAATTCACCGCCATATCGCAGGTATGGTTCAGCGTTGGCACGACAGCACAGTGAAGGGTGGTGATTAGTATGATGGTTACTGCCTTACCATAGGTGTCGCTTAGTGGATCCGTAGCGGATGTGGTTAACAGTTGGCGGTCTGTGAAGAACGCTTATCACCCTACCGCAATGGCCTTTTGTCCATGTCGTGGTTCTGCGGTAATCCGTGGCGGTCAATGCTAACGGTTACCTCCTTGCCACAGAGGTCTTGCGATCGGGGCCCGATAACACGGTGGAACTCGATGGTCGGAATAGGCAGTTATCACCAGACCGCAGGAGGCTTTTCTTAGCCTCACGATTGAGCGGTGGCACTGCCATACCATGGAAGTTCATGATGAGCTCAAAGATGACGCGGTGCTAAGTGACGGGTTGGAAAATAAGCCACTACCTCAGTATCACAAATGTGTTGGAAGGGACCTGCGATTGGGCGGTGGAACTTCCATATCGTGGGAGGTCTCTCAAGGATCAGCAGTGGCGTGGTAAGAGAAGCTCGAAGCTCAAGTGGCAGTTTTTTGACTCATGGTCAAAGCGATGAGCGAATGGGAAGGCGACGCGTGGCAAGAAATCAATACTTGATTGGTCAATGTCAAGAGCAGTGAAAGCAATAAATGCGAGACGTGTTTCGACTGGTGACATAATTCGATTAAGGCAAGGAAGTTAATGCCTGGGTGGCCCGATGCATAGAAGATTGGTCAGAAGATCAAATTGCTCGATTGGGTGGACGCTTCATCATTAAGACTTGTGATTAGTTGGAATGTTAAATGTGATGTAAGACTTGTATAGTTGATTACAAAATTGATATAAGTCAATCAAAGAGTGACGGTGAACTAGTGAGAGAGTGAGACAGAGAAGTTAGTATTGTATTCATTGTATACTTGTAGAAGTATTGTAACAGTGTGTGTATGAATACTCAAGTCTGCTACTGTGAGCTAACTATTAGAGAGTGAGGACTATGATCTTTGTATGTAATTTATTTTACTATAATACAAAGTGTCTTCTCTTAGTGTCGTGGGTTTTTTCTCGGAAGGGTTTTCCCATGTAAATCTGGTGTTATCTGTGATTGCTTATTTATGTTATCTCTTTACTCAGTATGTGTTTATCTTAGTTGTTTTAAGAAGCTTTAAAACTGGTATTTTGCACTTCTCTTCTATTGTATTAGTGTTAGGAAAGCGATTTTGCACCTCTATTTTCCTTTCAGTCCTATGGCGTGGAAATTATTGAATGGGTCAGAATCGATGAGCTAGTTGAGAAGAAATTCTTCTTCTGGAGTCCGCTCACTGGTGTCTTCTTTATCTTCTAAAATTTCCACACAATATTCCTCTTGTCTTGAGAGAGAGGTATGTGTTACTTCAAAACAAAGGACTGAATTGTTCGATCTATGTTCGGGGTGCAAAGACTGAGAGAATCCTCATCTTCGCCCCATGCTTATTTTTTAGTATCAGATGAGACTAGTCCAGTACCAAGTATCCACCCATCTTTGTAGTGAAATCTCTAGAAAGACACATCTCGAAGACTGGGGGAATATCTATCACCACTACTTCTTGTAATACTATCTGGCTTGGGCATGAAAAGAGGGTCAAAGATAAATATTTTATCTAACCAACTGTCAGAACCTTCTTTCCATCCAATTGCATGATTCCTTTCTCAAGGGGCTCATACTTAATCATTAAGGCATCAACTACTTGCTTGGGCATGACCATTGTACTGGCTCCCAAATCAATCATATTGTTGTGCAAAAGTTTATCTCCCACAATTAATGTTAAAAAGAAGGGTGTGGGCTTCGACTTACTTAACTCTTTCTATTTTGCATCTCCCATGTCATTTGTATAAGCCATGGGTTTCGGTGATTGACGATCTGACACAGGTCCTTTATCTTTACTTTGATCGCACAGTGGAAGTACATCCATCTGTGGTCTTTGTTCCTCAATTTTCAATGCTTTCGAAAGCAATGTCTTTTGCTCAGGAATAGAAATAACATCCCATAGGGACACCTTGGTAGGTGCCTTCTTCAACTGCTCCACCACATTGAGCATTTTGACTGGTGGGGTCTTTGGCCTGAACAACAAAATATCCCTCATCTTTGGAGGAAAACGGTCTGTCGTGAATGGATTTGGCACCTTATCCGATAATTTTTCGGGCTACGATGCAATCCATTGCTGCTAATTCAATCAAACAATCGGTTGTGAGAATTGTTTTTCCTATGATGGTGGTTGGTGTGGCTAAGGATGAGGCAGAGCTTGTGGCATGTACTCTCCTATGAGCCTTCTCTTAGATCTGGTGTTGTAGTTTGACTGTACCTATGGATTATTGGTCATTGGAGCTTTGTTTGTGAATATCGCATCTTCTTCCTCCATCTAGGAAAAAAGTGATGGATCGGGTGCGATATCCAACTCTTGCTCTACGAACATCCCTTGCATTTGTGTCATAAAGAAAACATTCTCCATTTCAGAGGATTTGTATCCTTCTACATTCAGAAGCGTGCCTTTATTATTTTCTCTGCTATCTTTTGATGCATGTTTCCCTTCAGGCAATTTCGGGGCATATGGTTATTGTTGCAAGGAAAGTACCATACATTTTCATCTTTTGCTAGGTTGTTCTAGCCTGGGATCAACTATTTGTTGTGGTTGTCCTTGACCATCTTTAATGGCATGGTGATTAGAACTATCTGGTTGTTGGGCACCGCTTGTTGACCTCCTCGACTTGAGGGTCCTTGGTATCTGCTTTGTTGATAGAATGGCCTTCCTCCTTGATAGGTTTAAGTAGCTTGCTTCGGGGGGGCTCTTTTTTCCGATTAATGAGAACTAACTCATTAACAAAAGACCACATTAGAATCTTCATATCATTGATTTTTGCTACTACAGAGGAAGAACTCGACATGCTTGGTTGTGCAGTGGGGTATACATACATGGATTGAGGTGGACCTGAAAATGAAATTTGCATCACAGAAGTGCTTGAAGCAGCTTCCTCTTGAGGTGTGCCCAATTTTTTTGCAAAAACAAGCATCAAAGGTCATGGTGGAAGCATCCCAACATCTATCAAACTATTTTTCACGTGTACCACCAACTTGTATGCATCGGGTAAGATATCTCCTCCCATGGAGGTTATCATCACTGCAATATTTGAATTGATAGCCTTCAAGTAGAACATGAACACCATCGTAGCTTGAGGTTGGGTAGCCATGGGGATCCTCTGCTAGGTCTTGTTAAACTTGGTGTTGAAGTCACTCATGGCCTCTTACGGATCTCTCTTGATGGTGATCAATTGGTGTAGTAGTGAAGAACGATATTCTTTCTCTGAAAAGTGTTCAAACAACTTTTCTCCAAGATCATCCCACGAGCTGATAGAACCGAAAGTCAAAGATCTATACCAATCTTGAGCCTTCCCTTTGAAAGAGGCAACCAACAATCTCATAGTAATGTTTTCCTCTACGATATTGTGCACTCTACATACCTCTGCTACGTCTTGGAGGTGCTCGGAAGGGGTTTTAAAGTCCTCTTCGAAGAATTTTGGAATAGCCTTGAGGTTGTTAGCGGGTATGGTGGGCTAGACATCTAGGGGAGTAGGTGGTTGTAGTGGGCTACCACTGTCCCTAGTTATGAAATTTTTGGGAGTAGGAGGGGTACATGAGCCATGGGGAAATGATTCCTATGAATTAGGTAAATCGGTATTCTTATTTAGAAACTTTGACCTCCATGCGGAGTAGATAAGGCTCTAAACTTTAGGCTCTTACTCCTTGCTCTACTACTTCTTACAGGTGATACAAAACCTATAAGTCTTCTTCTCCTAGGTACTGAAGAAGGTAACTGGGAGTACTGGAAATGACCCTTTGAAGATGCTCTTGTTTGGACTCTAGGCATGAAACTTCTAGTTTCCTTTCTTGGCCTGATTATAGAAATATTTTTGACTTCTAATCAGGCATTCAGAAAACTTGTCCCACCGAGTGTTCCAGAAAAAGAATTATTGATCATCAAATCTTGTGCCTCTCCAACATTCTTATGATAAATTCAGTGAGTGGGGGAATAAACCGTGCCTCACTGAATACCTCCAAGATTTTATAGAAATTCGACTCTTCTTTGAGTTTGGGAAAAGGGGTAGAAAGAAATGTAAACATACAACATGAAAGTAGCAATGTGCCAACACCTTCACAACATTTCAAAGCCTCAAGTTCTTTTCTATGAATGATATGATGGACATAGAACGCCACATACCTTCATTGTTGGGAAGAGAACAAGCAGCGAAGGCTAGATAAAAGCATAGTGCAATCATTCAATCTACTTGCAGGAAGTGTTTGTTAAGATCCGATCAAGCATAGAAGTTTTAAGAGTCAATAGAAAACATTCAAGAGCCACATAAAATATTCCTCTTAATATAGTATAACATAAATAAATAACAACCTTTAAAGAAAACAGAGAATTCCAATGACATAATCCAACTTCTACAGGTTATCACTTTATCATGCAAACATACAGCATGAAAATCCAATAATCAAACTATTCAGATTAAGCTTGACATAGTGTTCTATTTTGGACAAAGATATAAAGAAGGAAATATTGAAAGAGGCCATACCATGCACAGTTTCAATTATTTCTCCCAAATAACTTGTACTTCAAATATCAAATTAACTTTAAAATAGAGGGCGGATTCCAATCCAACAATAGTTTGAGTTAAAAAATAGATATAGCATGCCAGAGTGAAGCAGTGTTCTATAAAATTTAATGAAAATATTCCTATAACTATGAAAATTAAAAAAAAAATTCTAAAAGGAAAACTTCAAGAACCCTTTCTTCATGTTGTCATCTCCAATTTATAGTTGTTAAGGAGAGACAAACGTCGACTTCATTCAGAAGTAATGACTGGAAGATGTCTGCACTTGATAGCTTAGAATCTGATCCTAGATCTTTAATTAGGTCATGGCAATCTTGCTCATCAACTCTGAACTTCCGCATTAATATCATTTAGATATTTTAATAGGATTTCCCTCCATAAATGCTCGAATCCTAGAAAATAGCCTAGCAAAAGTCTTGTCGACTGATCAAGTGGCTTTGGCGGCACCGAATCACATTCTTTCCTTGAAAAATAAAGCAAGGAACTCTCTGAAAACTTTGAAGGAAAACTCTCCAAAGTACATTTTTCCTGTAGTGAAGAGATGATGTGTCGAGCGGGTAAATAGTCTCATATTTGTGAAAGTGCTTTTGAGAAAAATTTCACCAAGCCGACACATGGTTTGACTTCCTTTCAAAAGGAAAGCGATTAAAAAAATGCACGCAACCACCACGTGGCGCATTGCACACCTTTCAAAAACTAACTCTTTTTTGCACGTTGATGCTTTCAAAGCCAAAAATAAAAAAGACTAAGGAAATTTTTTGCTTCACAGTTACTATGGGGATTAAGTGCAAGAGCATTCTTATACAGGGTTAACATCAAACCTTGGTGCAAAGGAGGACTAGCACCCTTTTTAATATTCAATTACAGAGACGACAAAAGGTAGAAGGGTAAATTGGTTCTCTCTCCATGCCTAATGTGATTGAGCAAAGGGAAATGATATGCATGGACTGACATATATCTGCCTTCTAAAGTAAAATACCTCATGACAAAAAGACTAACCATATCATAATGAGGTGGAAGTTCTAATCTAGCATTACTCATTTTGAAAATGTTTAAGGTTCTCCCCTTCATGCAAGAACTTATCCATGAACTTCCGATAATCGGCCCCTCTTCTTAGCCACTTTAAGTCCTTGATTTTGTAACCTAATAGCCTCTGCAATGAACCTCGTCATAACCTCAAACTTAACAGCCTTGATGGAAACACTTCCTTTCCCCCACGAATTGGTGAACTTGGTTGTTAAGTTCTCATTGTAACCCTTCAGAGATTCAAAAAATGGATCTATGCCCGCATTTTCAAAAAGCCTCCACAAGTCCACATTATGCTTAAGAGCCTAGAAATTAGGAGGCTCAGTGTGCTTCCTTGGGCCACCCATTTTAACACTCTACAAATTCTTAGGCTGCTTCGAGCTCTTCCTCATAACCACCCACTTCTTTGGCTCTCTACCCTTGTTGCAGAAAACACTCTTACTCAAAGAAACACAACAAGCCCATAAAAAATGAGATATCAAGAAGTTTCTTTAGGGGACGCTAACAACTCAATTCTTGGTACCACAATCTCATTATTTTTATTGCAATTAATATACAACTCAATTAATTCCATTCTTTTCAAATCTTTAGAAATATAAGGAGTGTTGACAATAGGCTTATCAACACAATTCGAAATGAAAACCCTATGCAACTTACAAATCTCCATGTGATCCTTAATCGCTTCAGAAAGGAAAAAAATATTAATTTTACCTCCAAAAGATGTCATTAGATACAACACTGTATCCTCAATAACATCATTAATATGTGAGCCTTTAAACACTTTAGATCTTCCATGCTTCTCACGTAGCTTTAATACTTCATCTTTGCAAATTGTAATCATTTTCAAACTTTTCATTGAATATTATATCTCTTAAAGATTTCGGCATGTTATTATTTATCCGGGTCCACCCCACACCTCAACACCTCGTTGGTCACATAGTCAGTAGATTTGTTGCCTTCTCTGTAGACATGTTGCACCTTGCAGTTGGTGAAATAACTCTTCAGGGCTAGACACTTGTCAATTATATTTTGTTAGCTCCCATGGTGGAGTAACCACCCCATTCAAGATATCCACAATAAGTTTAGAATCCCCCTCCATAGTAAAATTTTTAAATCCATACTCCTTAAGATTCATGAAGCCCCCTAAAGAAACTATTTCCTCAACTTTTTTATTTGAACAAACACCCAAGTTAACGTCAAAGCTCACTATGCATTCTCCTTTGTGGTTTCTAAGCAAGCCCCCAACTCCTATTGTTCCCAAGTTTCCTTTGGAGCACCCATCAAAGTTACACTTTATCTAATCTATCTGAGGAGGACTCCACACAATAGACATTATAGATAGCATCTTGGTCCAATTAAGGTTAGTAAGATCCTTCCTTAAACCCTTATTCTGCTTTATCCTTAACTCTTTGTAGTTAGGCCAAGATTTGGAGAAATTGTATCTATTGGCCTCCACATTTTCCTTTATCTGAGTTTTTATAGCCATGCTAACCTCCATGTTGCTTCTCTCCACTTCCCTAAATATCTTGTTAGTCCTTTCCTTCCATAAATCCCAAAAAACAAAGGGGGGGACTTGGTTCTAGAGGTCAACAATGACATTATGGGAGAAAGGGCAATTAGATCAACTTTATATAAACAACTTCAAAGAGTGAGGAAACACCCAATCAGTAGACATCAACAACAACAAGAAGGCCCACACTTCTCTGGAGAATTGGAAATGAAAGAATATGTGCATAATTGACTCCTCTTCCTACTTGCAAAGGGAGCATCTATTAACCAATTCGAAACCCCTTCTCACCAAGTTGTCAATTGTAAGAATTCTTCCATGAGTAGCAGCCCACCAGAAATAGTTAATTTTAGGAACCAAGTTCTTTGACCACACCTTATCCCAAATATGATCTCTAATGTCACTCAAATTCTTAACCAGTTCCTCATAGGCCTTTTTAACCGAGAAATGACCTGAAGAGCTACCCTTCCAAAGCCATTCATCTTCCCTTTCTCTATCAAACCACTTAGCTTCCCCGATTATATTTTGTAGCCTAAGAAGGGACGAATCCCAATTGATCTATCTCTGAACTCTTAGGTTATCCCTCCTTAACATAAATTTGAGCTCTTTCCAGATAGGTTCATCCATCTCCCAGTTAACATAATCTGACACCTTTTTTCCACAAATTCTAGTTAAGCTTTGTTTGAGAGAATTCAAATCCTCAAATGAAGACAAGGTAGAGGTCTCAATCCATGGGTCCTTCCAAAAACCAGTATTTTATCCATTCCCAATTCTCTTTCTTGCCCCCAGTTTCAACACATTTTTTATTTTTACAAGGTGATTTCATAAGGTTGAACCACTAGGCAGGTCAGACATGGAGAGAAAACAACCAGGGTTCATGTTCTTCAAATACTTAGCTTGGAAAATATTCACACAGTATTTAGAGACTTCTAGGAGACTCCACCCAATTTTAGTAGTCAGGGATTTATTTAGCAATGATATTCGCCTTATACCCAAGCCACCCACCCTTATAGGAGTACACACTTTTTCCCAGTTGACCAAAGACAATCTGTTTTTTTATTTAGTTCCAGACCACAAGAATCTTCTCTGAATCTATTCTATCTTCTCTCCTATTGTAGACACCGAAAATATCTGAATTGATACTAGATATCTTATTTTGATCAACTAACATCATTTCTTCTGAAATCATCTCAAATTGATCAATTAATTGAGCAATCAACATTATTTGATTAAAATCAACAAATTAGGCTATTAATCAAATAATTAAATTTATTGATTAATTCACCTTTCTTCTAACTAATATTCATCATATTTAATTAAATCAAATCATTTAATTAAATCCTCCTAAGTCTTCTTATTTGATTAAATTCAATTAAATCAAATACCCCAAATCTCCTAACCTTTTCCAATTAATTAATCCTAAATCACCTTCTAATCATCATCAATCAAATCCTCAAGGTTTTAACTCCTCAAGAGTTGAATCAACTATGGCCAACTAACCAAGTTGCACATAAAATCAATTTCTTCTAATTATTCAATTCCTCTATTTTCCCTCACCAAGGCATACTCCAAGGAATATTCCTCTCAACAGCCCCTGATTCAATTTCCCTCCAATTTTTTTCAAAAACCTACACATCCTCTTACATTTGCAATAAATCCTCTTACATCCTCTCAAATCTCATTCAATTCCTCTTACACCATTTTCAAATTCTCAACCATCTTTATTTACTTCTCTTCATCCTCCTCCACTCACACATTTCCCAAAATGTGTTCCACCCTCATCCAATAGAATTGTGACACTTGGCACATTCTCATTGGCTCTCAACTTATCTCACATTCATCAAATCCTCTCATCCTTCAATCCTTTGCTTCTATAAATATAGGCATAATTTTCATAATATGGATCCACAACTTAGAGCATTATCATTATAGGAATTTCACTCCATAGTTTTTCATCATTTTCAAGCAATTTAGCTAGATTATAGTCAATTTTACACTTAGATCATCTACACTTCATCAAGCTTATCAAAGGGATTGGGAAAGGGCTTCTTTCCACATCAAAGGAGCACCACTCCCCCTATGGGATGGAGGTTTAACTGATTTTACTTAGATTACATGCTTTGTTTTGTTCAATTTCATATTATTTCATGTTTTCTAGTGATTTTGGTTAAAACAATTCATAGGGAACATTGAATTTTCTTTCTAACATGTTTAACAATGTTTTGTTGATCTTTTGTTAGCTTGTGCAAGTTTGGTGTTCACATTTTGGTGATAGGAGGGCTTGATGAACTTAACATGTTCAATTTCACTTGATTTTTCCATTTTTTGTAGGTACAAAAATGTGAGGTCGCCTTTCTATAAATGTGACACCGTAGAGCACCACTTTTGTTAAACAGCGTTACATTCGCTACGTTGCACTGCAAATGCACACCTATGTCATGCCACTTTCTGATTTACCATTTCATCTGACCTCTTTGTCTTTTGTCTAGTTTTCTAACCTCAGAGCGCTGCCTTTGTAATCACACCGCATTCACGCTCTTTGTTTCTATAGAGCACCACTTTTGCACTCACCAAAGCGATGCATTTGTTTTTCAGTGCCACATTTGACATTTGCAGAGTGTCGCATTTGAAGTCCAACATCACATATGCAGGAAGCAGGGGAGGATCAAAATTTGAAGTCTTAAAAGCATTTTTCAATGCTCTTTGTAATAATCTAGGGTTTCAATTTATGCAATTCATTTCCTAGGACCAACTAGATTCAATTTGGACTTAAAATTAACCTACAACTCAAGCTTTGTCAAGTTGGTTAAAATTGAACCTTAGATACTTACTAGAATTTTGAGTTTGGATTAAAATTGAACAATCAACTTCACACTCAAATTTGGTGCTATAAAAAGAACTCATTACGACTTTTGAGGACTAAAAATAATTTGTGTTTGTTTTGTTTTGTAATCTTCTCTACAAACTCATATCATTTGAATGCATATGCACTTCTCTCGCACTTCACAGTGATCTTGAGAATCAAAAGCATTTTAGTGGAATTAAGTTGTCCAAAAGATTTCCCCCACATTTCAAATTTGGGTTTTTAAAATTGGACAAAGCATGCGAGTGTGGAAAAAAAGGCATTATGTGTGTTACCTCCTAAATGTGTTAGGTGTTTGAACTAAAAATGTACTTCTTTGCTATTGTTTACCTTTAAAGAGCCTGCCTTAGTGGGAAAGATTACTCACCGCAAGGGAATGACTCAAATTAGTAATGAGCTAAACGCCAAGCTACTCCCAAACGAAATATAAATTTGAATGTTGAGGAAACTTAGTATTGCAGGCACTCCTATGGACAAGCAGGTGATACTCTTTATATGGGTTGATCTTGTCTCTCATGTGGTTGTCTAAATGGGTGACTTAATTACAAACCAATTTGTGTAGAATCCAAAATCCCTAACTATTTATTGGTGTCAGGAGGTCGGACCTCTGAATCTATCCCACATACTTTAGGTTCTTAGTAGAGACGAAGAGTTTTTCATGAGAGATTCACGAGAACTCAAAGCTTGGGTGACCCATAGAATTGAGTGTTATGGAGGGTAGCTAGTGTGGTCAAGCTTCTAATCATCCGCTCTGAATAAGCACAGCTGGAGAAATCCAAGTGGGAATCCAACAAATATTGTCTTTTCTATCCTAGGGTTGTGCATTATTTCATATTCAAAACACTTTGCTTGGATCTAAAACATTAGAAAATAAACATTCAACAAATAATCAAAATTTCAAACCCTTTGGCAAGAATAAATACCTTTGAAGAGTCCATGTGTTACCGCTTGTCCCTAGGCGTTGTTATCCCTAAAAGGCTTCTAAACATTTCGACCCACATCTCAATTTGTTCCCCCCAAAGTCAACATAGAGAACTATGCTCTTGAAAGCTTGATTTTCACATAATGGACCTTGTGGGATGAAAAGGAATTGAGGCATAGATAGGTAGTTTGAAACTAAGCAAGAAATGTGGATGAGGTAAAAATAATTAATCTAAGAAAGATAAAAGAGAATTGAACCTCACATGTGCTTGATCTCATGATTTCTCGAAAAGTCAAAGTTCCCAAATCAAATCATCGTAAACACCTTAGTCCAAAAGCTCTCAAGAAATGCCTTTCAATACTTTACAAAGTTAGAGAGAGATTGGTCTATAACTTTTACAAATGTGCTTCAAAGGACAATCCTAATCTGTGCTCATTCTATTATTGTCAAAATCTAGGTCTTTTTCAACGTTTTGAGTTTCTCACATAGGAGGTATAATATGTTCTTCAATACCGTGGTCTTATAAAGAAGTCTCTCTAGGTTCACCTAGGACCAAATCAACCTTTTCATTTATCATTCTATCAAATCAAAATCCCATCTCAACATAAAGTTTTGAAAACTTTGGAAAAATCATTCATGCTAGATGATAGGTAAATCCACAAAACAAAAATCATCTTGTTTGGCTAATTGTGTATGGATGAATCCTTCCATGTACATTTAGTTAAATTATCACCTTTATGGACAAGTATATTCCAAGGTAACATCTAACATCTTGGAGTCTATGAGTCCATTATCCAGATCAAAATCAAACCAAATCAAAATCAAAATCGTAAATCCTAAAGTCTAGCATTCCTCAAAAGTTCATGAAAGTTCAAAACATCTGTATCATTCACCCTTCATTTATCACATCATAATTCGATCCTTAAGCATCCTAGATTTTCTTCTTTGTACCTAAAATTCAGACCAATCTAAGGAGTTAGAGGTTTACCTCCTATTCCTAAGAGTTGATCCCTATTTTATGGTCCAAACAAGATCGCAACACAAGAAGACCATGGAGAAAAATAGAGAAAATTCAACCTCAACTGATCTCAGTCAAACCGCATCCGAGTTTAACCCAAGGGAATACACCAATCCTCAATTTAATCCTCCTCAACTACCACAAGATCTTCAAGAGGGAGGGTGCCCAGTGGAAGATGTCACCAATAATTTCCAAGGGATGACCCAAGACGAAATCATGGAGATAGTCCAAAATCCTAAAAATCACAAGATTGTCAACACAATGATGAGGCTCAATCCCACACAATACATGTTAGCATTAGCAAAGGAAGGATCTAAACTCCCTTCTAGTTTTGATGTGAGCACTATTGTGGAACAACCTCTTAGGAATATACCTCAAGCACCAATCATGCCATCATTTTCAAGCATCATTCAACCCATCATACAACCACCTTCATCTTATGCTCCAAGCCAACCCATGGTTACCAAGGGAAGCTCAGTGCTTCATGCTCTTCAAATAAATCCCCTTGTTAATAACCAAAAATTGGAGCAAAATACGATCTTGGGTATGCCAAACACCGTTACACAGGATCCAAAACATCAGTATGTCCCACTCATCTTTCATAATATAAATGATCCTACCGCCTTTTTGGAAACACCGACATATCATCTAGATACACAAGGTTCCCTTCCCATGACATCACAAGGACAAGTGGATCTATTTGCACAAGGGGGAAATTTTGATGCATCATCCTCACTATCACAAGGGAACACATCAACAATCTTTCCATAATTCCCACTATTGCTATCATCATCCACCCCTAATCAAGGTGGAGGACAAATATTTCCATCCAACACATCAATCCCAAATCATGTAAATCAAATCAATCAAAACACAAGTTAAGTCAGCAAATTTGTCATACCAAATCCTCCAGTTATGCCTCTGATATCACAACACCAGGTGACATCAATCCAAGTCTCCCAACCAATCATATATCAATCTATAACATCCCAAAAAAGGGTCTCCCAAGGACCAAGCACATCATCCATACCATCCACTCAACCCCTTATCATCACTCAAACACCTTCGCAAATACCTCAACAAAATCTCATCACACCATCTCACATCATTCCAAATCCACCACCTCCACCCCCAAATCTGAATCAATGTAGCATTACCTTGTAAGAAAAATAGCAAGCATATGAAAAGTAATTTCAAAAATTCCAAGCCCAGCAAGTTGCACAAAAAATGCAACAAGCTGCCCAAGCACAAGCACAATCATTGCTACAACAACAAGTCCAACAAGCTGCGCAAGTCACCCAAGCTGCTCAAGATGTACAAGCACAAGCACAAGCACAAGCTTAATATCAAGCATAACAAGCTCAAGTGTAAACCTTGTTACAACAATAGGCTTACCAATAAGCTTTGCAACAATACCAAGCACAACAAAAAGCAACCCAACAACAACAACAAGGCCAAAAACAAGCTTTTTTGGTGCAACAACAACTACAGGCATATCAACAAGCATTATTTGCACAACAATCTCCCACAAATGCACCACCAAGTCCGCAAGTCACCCCACCCATCATTCAAGTCACTACACCAACCCAAAACACGTTCATTCCACCACTTGATCTGCAAAATGATTTGTCTACTGAAATCAAATAGCTCTCGCAACAAGTGTTGGACACACTATATACACTCAAATTTGGTCTGGAGAAATTAATTAAATACACATTATTTAATTAATAAATCTTTAATTCATCTACTTATAAATAAATTGCAAAATTTGTTTATATAGTTCATTTTCTCTAATTCTTCTTACCTTAAATCATTTTCTTCATGTCTTAATTAAATTAACAAATTCAATTAGTTTGTTTTATTTAATTAGCTCCCTTTTGTTAAATTCGAATTCTAAATTTGAATTTAGTCACATTCCTACTAACTTCTCATCTTCCACCTCATCATGTGTCTCATGAAATTGAATATTCTTAATATTTAATTGGCATTTATCTTCAATAAATTCTAACAAATTTTGGGACACTTGGCTTTCACCTTCATTTGATTCTTCTTCACACTTGGCAGTTTGTTTTTCTAAAGGGAACACACTCCTTGATTCTCTCTAACCTCTTCACTTTCAACCGTTCATTCTCCAAATCAAATCCAGATCGTTGGTTCCTTCTACCTAAGCTTATGTCTTGGAAAATCTATAAATAGAGCCTCATTTACAACATTTAACATATAGATAGCATTAGTAATTAAACTCTGCAAAATTTTAGAGAGCATTATCATTTAGCATTATAGCATAGAGCATTATAGTATCAAGTAGATTTATCATGGCATTACCATTAGCTGCATCTTAATCACAATAGTTTAATCATATCATTTCATTATCAGTATCATAGTAGCATCTCAATCTTTACATAATCATCTACAATATTTTTAGCAATCATGTAATGTAGGAAGATTTCTTGCATTTCCAACATCTCATTCTTCAGGTTGTCATTTGGAAAGTCATGTGCACAAACAATTTGAGAGAAAAATGACTTGAAAAATCCTTGGAGATAGAGGACAATGAGATGCCATTGGAGAGTTTGTTCTTTCAATTTGATTGTTATTGTTTCAATTGTCTAATATAATGTTTCATTGGTGTGTTTTATTACTTGCTTATGTACTCACATATTTTATACACACATAAATTGGTGCCCATTGTGGGGCCTAGCCCCGTTTTTAACATTTTCTGGCAAGTTTTTGTCTGCAAGTTTGATCGTGAATTTCAATGTAGCGCACCCGAAGATTCTTTCAACGCATCTGCCTGATCTTTTGGTGCATCCAATCTCTGTTCTAGTGCATACATGGGATATTTCAATGCATCTGTCCTTTCTTTCAATGCATTACAGGATTTGGTTTTCATTTTCTTCTTCCCAGAATAGTGTATTTAGGGTGTTTTGTAGCGCATATGGCCTTTGTTTTAGTGCATTTATCTTTATTTGTAGAAACTCAAAATTATGGAAACTAATTGATGTCTTTTTGTTTTGCAGGTGCTTTAAATGTTGTCAAAGACATTATTTGAAACTACTAATGGTGTTTGCAGGTGCTTTAAACATTATCAAAAACATTATCTGAAACTACTAATGGTGTTTGCAGGTGCTTTAAACATTGTCAAAGACATTATTTGAAACTACTAATGGTATTTGCAGGTGCTAGAGTTATTTTTGTTTCCCTTTGATTAAATTAGGCATCTAGTTTAATTAGGAGGTTAATGAACACCATGTATGTTGTGTTTGTAAAGTGATAGGCCTATGCTCTCCCCTTCACTAGGTGACCAGAATGCCAGACTCACTCTTTCATTTATTTCAATAGCACCTTTAGAAGGCCTTCTGTAGTGGGAAAAATTACTCACCCTAGGGGAACGACCTAAGTGGGAATAGCTAAAGCCAAGCATTCCAACCCACTATAATCAAACGTGATTGTGAGGAAACTCACATTAAACGGTAGTGTGCATTGATAACCATCCCCAAAGCTTTTGTTCTAAAGGTTGGGAGGTCTCTTGAGGGAGTTTATCATTTGTCGCACCAAACAAAAGCCCTTACTAAAAAATTTAAGTGTAGTAGCCAGCTAAGGCAATTTTCGAACATTATAATATTCACAATGCAAGGGGAGGGAAGAATCTGCTCCCAATATACTCACCATATAACTACTAGGGATTTCTGGCCAAAAGTGAAGGAATTGAATTTTGGTTAAGACCTGGAAAAGGAAAAAACATGGGCGCCCTCTAGGGGTTGACACGGTTGTGTGAGCTGACGTAGTTCTAAGATATGTGTTGTGACGTTATAATGACCCTTGACATTAGAAGAGTGACTGATTTGTTTTCTATTGTTCAATACTAGTAGAAATCAAAGGGATTAGACTAGATCCTAGAACATACACTTGATGTTTAGATCATAGGGTGAAATAATAATTTTACTACTTGTTGTTGTGTTTGAAATCATTTTTCAAGAGATCATCCATTGAAAACACTTGATTCACATGATTCAAAAAAAATAAAAAATCAAGCAAACTTATTGTTCAGAAGAGATCATCCAAAAAACACTCAATTCACTGATCCAAAAATGAGAAAACCAGACAAACTATTCAAAATGGTGACCATTTCCAGTTTACCGCATAAACCTTCTATTCTGATGCATTTAACCCATCTTTCAATGTATTTAAAATATATTTTAGAGCATTCACCTCATCTTTCAGTGCATATAGACCATATTCTGGTTCATTCATTTCATCTTTCAGCACATACACTTTATGTTCTAGCACATCTAGGGGACAGTCTAGCACATATAGGCTTTGTTTTAGCACATATGTGTCATCTTTTAGTGCATCTTCCATTTGTTTTAGCACATCCATTTGATTCATAAATAAAGAGTTAATTTGAATGTTTGTCAGATAATTAAAACTAGATTTAGGGACCTTTTCCAGAGCAAAGACTATTCCTCATCCAAACATCAGTTTAAACTTGAAGAAACTGGCCTTTACAAGTGAAATCTCTTTAACTAAACTTGGATGAAACATCTTAAAGTGCCTAACCATCAATCTCGTCTCTGATTGTTAGCTAATTTTCGTCATCAGGATCTATCATCCTTTATCATGATACAAACGTTGTACATCAAATTTATCACCTTAGTCTCATCAATAGAATCCATCATTCTATTTGGCTTAGGTATCTCATTGGCACTCTCAAAACAAAGATCAAAGTATAGCAAACCTTTATCATTTGCATGCCCATTTTAACAAGAGCCCCAAAACAAAAACTCAGAGAAAAGGAGGTTGAAACTCAAACCATCATTGTTGAAGCTAAAGAAAAACCCTTTCACAAGTTTCACCAACCTGAAACAGATGAACTAACTGATGAGGACATTCAACAAGCTCAACAAGACCCTAAATTTCAAAAATTCATGGAGAAAATTATGGAAAAAGATGGAGAGAAATACTTTTTGATGTTGGTAAGCCAAGGTGTGAAACTACCCAATGACTTTCATGTAAACCAGTTGAAAGGAACTCCCAAGAGGACATAGGCTTATTCACAAAACACAGATCCAATGGATGCTTTAACCCAAAAAATACAAAATCTCCAACGACAAATCCAAGACATGCAAAGAGGAACAACCAAAAGATACTTTATGCAAGATATCTATCCTTATCCCTTTGATGAAAGTTTGAACATGATACCATTTCCACCAAACTGCGATCTTCCAAAATATGACAAATTCAATGGAAAATTTGATCCTATAGATCATGTAAGATAATTTCACACCATGAGCTTGGAATTTTCACATGAAGAGACTTATTTAATGAGATTATTTCCAAGAAGATTGGGTGGTCAATCCATGGAATGGTTTTCAAAACTCCCACTAGGTATTAGATCATTTGAAGAGCTGGTAAATAAATTCATCACTTAATATTCCTACAACATTCAACATGAAATAACCTTGAAAGATCTTTGCAACACAAAACAAAAAAAATGGTGAATCATTTCTCACATTTTTGCAAAGATGGAGAAGATTGTTTGCTAGATATGCTCATCCTATACCTGAAAAAGAAAAGATGGAGATCTTTATTGATAATCTAAAAAATGAGATGATTTATAGGTTGCAATTACAATGTCCACCCAGCTTTGAAAAATGATTGAAAACATTAAAATTGAAGAAGCCTTGGTTAAAAGAGGAGTCTTAAAAATCTACAACGAAGGACCAAACTCAGCAAAATATTCCAACCATTATAAAAACAATGAGAAATATAATTTTTGGACAAGAAACAAGAATGCTGGTAATGATGGTGCAGCTGAAACACATAACACAAAACCAATCTTTAATCTATCAGGGATTGCACCCAAGACCAATAAAAGAACAATCAAAACAACACTCAATCTAAACCAGCTCCACCACCATATCGAACACAATCAAATTGTAGAAAATTCACACCTTTGGGACAGTCACTTGATTGAGCATTAAAATAGCTTCTTGACAACAAACTTATAACATTACCAGAGGCACGAGATTGAGAACCAAGACTCAAACCATCATGGTGGAATGATGCATATTATTGTGATTTTCATAGAAGCAAGGGTCATAAAACAAATGGTTGCATGCAACTAAAACATTTGGTCCAAGACTTGATAGACAAACGTGAAATATTAATAGAAGGACCTCAAACAAATGTTGATCATTGAGCATTTAAAAATCCGTTACCCAACAATGAAAAAGGAGAATCCTCTTCTATGAACAAAGAGAAAAATGTGAATTATGTCTATGATACTACCATCCATCACATTTCTGTAGTTGATAATCAAATCAATGACATCAAAATCAATGACAAACAAAATATTACTGCAACTAATAATCAAATCAATGTCATTAAAATCAACAATAAACAAAACAATCTACCAGTCAATGTGACCACAAGAGTGCAGTCCAAGTTTTTATTGAGAGGAGGTACATATAAAACACTTGTTGCCCCTTCAAATCAATACAATATCTTAGACCAATTGCAAAATATCCAAGCGTAGATATCTATTTTGGAACTTCTTAAAATTTCACCAGCCCATAAGGATATTCTGGAAAAGGCTTTAGTGGACACCATAATACCAACCAATTTGGAATTTTTTCAATTCCAAGCCATGGTGGGACATTTGACTGCACCCCATTGTTTATCATTCTCAAAAAATGATGTTGTATCCATCACTCATCCACACAACGATGCACTCCATATCGAAGTTTTAATCCATAAACATCAGGTCAAACACATTTTAATAGATGGAGGAGCTGGTCTAAATATATGTACCTTAAAGCTTATCCGTGCATTGGGATTTTCAAAAAATGCAACATATTCTAGAAGAAAGATCACCATAAAAGCTTATGATGATGAAGAGAGATCCTCTCAAGGACTGATTGTGTTGCCAATTCAAGTGGGACCAGTTCAAAAAGACATAATATTCCAAGTTTTAGACAAAGACTTAACATACAACATACTCTTGGGTTGACCTTGGATTCATGAAATGTAAGCAGTACCATCAACATACCATCAATGTTTGAAATTCCCCTACAATGGACAAGAGATCACCATTTCAGCTAATTCCAACAATCCTCAATACTACAACACTCTCAAGATGGTCCAAGATGTTTTTGTACCACACAACAAAGAAGCTCATATTCCCATTTCCTCAAGCAATGAAAGCCAACTAATTTTTTTGTCAAATCATTCTGAGAAATATGTCCAGTCGAAAGATAAAGGCATTGATGATCCTGTTTCCTCAAGTAATGAAAGCCAACTCAATTCTTTGTCAAAACTGTTAGAGAAAAAGATACAGTTGAAAGATAAAGGCATGGGTGAATATTCTATTGAGCAATCCTTATGTCTCTCACAACTACTACCTTCTCCAAAATAATATGAACAACCATAAACATCTAAACAACAATATTCATAGCTCGTCACTGTCTTTGATGGTAAATTTGCAAAAGCAGGTACCCTAGCTGATGAATTTGAGGATAAAGACATTTTAAATTGGATTTACAAAGATGAAGAATCCGAAGCAACAACTTCCAATATACAAACAAAGCAATATGGTAAAGGGTCCAAGATCTTAGAAAAGATACGATATGAAGGAAAAGGTCCTATTGGCAAACAAAAGGAAGGTATTTCAGAACCACTACAACCTATCACACTCAATGCAAAAGACAAGACAAGTTTAGGATACAAAGAAGAGACAAAAGAAGAATCCATTCAAAAGGTTTGTGAACGAATCCTCTAGGTGCAAGCTAGCTCCGAAACATACTCAAATGAATATGAATGGGATTCACTATATGAAGAATCTTGTCAAGACAAGGAAATTGATGTGATAAAGAGGTATGAACCCATACATATAGAGGGACAAATTTTAGGGTCTAGACCATTTGAATTTGGATCATAACATATTGACGGTTCTAGTGAGGATGATCAAACACCGAGCGAGATAGATGATTTAGAGGAGAGTAAAATTATAGACCTTGAAGTTTCTATTGAACACCTTGGCATCTCCATCCTGACCATCACCACCTTTGATCTTGACCAATCTGATGATCCCTTACCTTTAATACATCCTGAACTCATTGATTGGGAACAAACCGAGCCTCTTGATATCCCTATCTTTTCAGATGATAATGCCATTATCAATTTCCTTTGTGCTGAAAATACAGAAACAAGATTGCGCAACTAGCAGACAAGTCCCATCCTTTTACTCATTCATTACACAAGAATGTTTCTTTCTGATGGGATGAAAAATGTGAAGTTTCCTTTAATTAATTGAAATAATATTTGATGACTCCACCTGTATTGGTACCACCAACAGAGGGAAAACCAATTCTACTCTACATAGCAACTATTGAGGTATCTTTGGGAGCTTTGCTAGCACAAGAAGATTCTACAGGAAAAGAAAAGGCCATCTACTACATCAGCAAAGCACTAAATGGCTATGAAATTAACTATAAATTCATTGAAAAAGCTTGTTTGGAAGTGGTGTTTTCTACTCAACAATTGTGACACTATATGTTAACCTATACCATCAAACTAATAGCCAAGATAGACCCATTAAAATATCTACTCAACAAATTCAATCTAACAGGAAGACTAACAAAGTGGGTGATGATATTGAGTGAATTTGACATTTAGTATGTAGATAGAAGATTTATCAATGGCCAAGCGATAGTAGATCAGTTAGCTGAAGCACCATTGCAAGATGACAATCCTATGCACATTGAATTTCCAGATGCAGATGTCCTCACAATAACACCACACATTGGATATTATACTTTGATGGGTCTTACACTCAACATGGATCTAGTGTTGGAATCCTATTTGTTACTCCTCAAGGACACACTATCCCAAAATATTAAAGGTTGATTTCCCTTGCACAAACAACATGGCCGAATATGAAGCATTAATCATTGGTATCAAGGTAGTAGTGGAATGAAAAATCATAGAACTACAAGTTTATGGAGACTCCCAATTAGTCATTAATCAGGTTAGTGATGATTATCAAATAAAAGATGACAAGTTGATGCCATACAAGAGAATAATAGACGACTTCAAGAAATAATCTGTTGAAATCAAGTTTGAAAAAATTCCAAGAGTGGACAACAAAGTTGCAGATGCCATGGAAACCATTGCTTCTCTTTTATAAATACCAAAAAAATGAAGTTGTTATGAGTTCATGATGGAACAATTGTTTACTCCCGCCTATGACAATCCTGAATCCCAAGTTGTGTTCCATGTAGTTGATGTTGATTCCTTAATCTATGGGATGATTTATACTTATCTAAGAGACAATATCCTTCCACCTGATCTATCCTAGAACCAAAAACACAACTTTATTTGTCAAGCAACCCGACACACCCTAGTAGCTGATACACTTTATCGACGAGGTCTTGATGGTACTCTCCTCCGATGTCTTAAATGTGACGAATCTAAAACCGCTTTACGAGAAGTTCATGAAGGTATTTGTGATACTCATTCAAGTGGTCTTACTCTAGCGAAGAAACTCCTACGCTTGGGATATTATTGGCCGAACATGGAGAAATAATCTTTTCAATTTTTCAAGAAATGTCAAGTCCATGGAAATTTCATACATGCACCGACACAAGAGTTGCAACCATTCGCATCAACTTGGCCTTTTTGTTAATGGGACTTGATCTTGTGGGTAAGATTCATCCATCTTCCTCTAATGGACATAAATTCATAATCAGATCCATCGATTATTTCACAAAGCAGATTGAAGTTGTCTCATTAACCACCATCACTAGTAAACAAATTGCCTCCTTCATCCCGAATTACATTATCTGTCGATATGGCATTCCTAGCTCTATTATCACTGACAATGGTAGACCCTTCAAAAATTAGGATGTACAAGAACTTTGTGAAAAATTTAATATCCAACACTGATTTTCCACACCTTACTACCCTCAAGGGAATGGCCAAGCAGAAGCCTCAAATAAGACCATATTGAAAATCTTGAAGAAAATTGTTAACGATGTTGGACATGACTAGCACGTTCAACTAAACCATGCTTTGTGGGCATACCATAATAGCATCTACACCCCTACAGGAGCCACACCATTTGCTCTTGTGTATGGATCAAAAGCCATTTTACCTATTGAGGTTGAGTTACCTTCACTCCGGGTGTCATTGAAAGGAATCATTTTAGAGGAAGACTATTGAGTATCCAGACTACAGGAGTTGGAATTGTTAGATGAACGTCGTCAACATATTGTTGATCATTTGAAAGCTTATTAACAAAGAATTTCAAGGAGCTATAATCATAAGGTAAGACCAAGAACATTTCAAGTTGGTGACTTGGTCCTAAAAGAGAATCCTCATAATCAACAGGATAGGGAAAAGAAGGGAAATTTTGAACCTAATTGGCTAGGTCCTTTTTTCATCGTATTGGTATATGGATCTGGAGCATATCAGTTATCTACACCTAAAAGGGACTTGTTTGAAGGACCTATCAATAACCTTCATCTCAAAAAATTTTATACCTAACTCATCCATTGCATAGTTTAAAAAGCTGAAAAATCCAAAACAAAATCAGAAAAAAGTCAAAAATCCAAAACAATCAAAAAGCTAAAAATACAAAAAAATCAAAAAGTTACAAAATCCAAAAAAAAAGAGAGTCAAAAATCCAAAAAAAAGTGAAAAATATACAAAAAAATTTGAAAAATCAAAAAAATCGTTACCTTGATGAAAACTTGGAAAACAGGCATCTTGGTGACAACAAAAAGTTCATAAAATCTGAAAAAGTACAATAAAAACAAGTAGTGAAAACCTGACAACAAGTGCTATTTGTGATAGATTGGCTTTTCCATCTATTGGAATGTGTCGGCCATCCACTTCTGGCCACCATTATGTCTGACCATCATAAGAACCTCATGTACATATCTAGGTGTTGTGGTCATGTCTCATCCTGGCTTGGTTATCATTGTGCATATTCATAATAATTGGTTGTTTCTCATTCGGGGAAAAATCTTGAACTCGTTGGCGGCAATCTGCTTTGAGCTTAAAACAACAAACAAATAAAAAATAGCCAGACAACATGGCAAGTATAACGATCACACCCAAGCAGGAACTCAACATTGAACATCAATCATAACTTTTAGAAAACCAACCATCCACACCAACAGCAAGATTGATAAAACAAATCTCACTGGATGATATTATTTTGAATCATGGTTTAATCACTTTAGCATAAATGTTCAATTGTTGTCTCTTGATTTTTGCTATCATTTCTCTAGAGCAACTCAAGGATGTCATAGACTAGAGGAGCTATGATGGAGTATGATTTTTCTTTGTCTATTGTCTGTGAATTAATCATTATTAATATAAAAATTTATTGCGGGACATGCTCTACAAAGTATCATTGATGACATTTTAGATTTGCATAAGAAAAGGATTAACTCTTATCTATTTTACGCAAGCAATACTCAGGTCATCTCAGTTCAATTATGCCTAAATGCTTGTATTACCTTGCAATATCAAAAATCCATGGAAGTTGTACTCAGGTCACCATGGTCTAATTATATCATCAATGTTTGTACTAACTGTAGACACGTAAAATATACATGCATTTGATCCTGATCTTACTAACATCAGTTCATCCTGAATCATTTCTTTCTAATAATCACATTTCATCTCTTAATTAAATAAATCAAATTTATCTGATTAAGTCATTCTCTTCTATTAATTAAATAAATCATTTTGTTTAATTAATCCTATAGTCTTTCTTTTAATTAAATAATTCACTTTATTGAATTAAATCTCTAAGGTCATCTCTTTAAATTAAATAAATTAATCTTTATTTGATTTAATCTAACATCACCTTCTTTAATTAAATAAATCAATATTTATTTAATTAAATCTAAAACCATTATTCTTCTCAACTTTGATTTATTTAAATCCTGAAATCTAAGTCAAAATTGTCAAATCATGTGATTTATACTTAAATTGATCAAATCATGATTAATCCTAATCCTAATCACTCCAATCCTCTAGATTTTGCAACTTGCACAATAAATCAATTTATTTGATTTATAAATTCATCAATTTCCATTCAAAAGGGCATCTTTTGTGAAATATTCTTCCAATTCAAAAATCCCTCCAAAAGGGATGAGTACTTCCAACAAAGCATTAAAGGACTTTTACATGTCCTTTGCCTTGAGCCAAGTGGAATTTACTCCATTTCTTATTCCCTCTAAACTTGTCCTCTCAACATTTTCAAATTCCACCTAACCATATTTATGTGCACATTCATCCAAATGTGTTCATTCCTCCTCCAATCACATGTGGACAAGTGGCCTTCTCTCATTGGTTGGTCTTTTGTCCCACATTCACCCAAATCCTTCAATCTTCCATTCTTCAAATCTATAAATAGAGGGACTCTCCTATTGAATTGATCATCCACAATCCATGCAAGTACACTATACTCAATTTCATTTGCAACTTCATCCATTTTCATTCAACTTTCATAGTTTTATCAAAGTTACTGGAAAATTGCATCAAGGAATCAAGAACCACCACCAAATATCATCAAATCACATCAAGGAGTTGGGAAAGGGCCATTTTCCACATCAAAATGGCACCAATTCTCCCATGGGATTGAAATTTTGCTCATTAGATAGGATTTAATTAGCTTTTGTTGTGTTGTTCTTCATTTTATTTCCTATTTTGATGTTTCAATCTAATTTCATGGGGAATGTTGAATTTCATTTTGATATAATCTTATGTTGTTCTCTTGTGTTTATGCAGGTATAGGTTCACTATTCACATTTTTGGCGCTAGAAGGAGGGCGAATCTGGAGAAATTCATAACGTTTTTCTAAAAATTATGTGGTTTTTTTACTTTTTTTGGTGCCTACAGAAAACTTCACTGCTATCGGTCTAATGACGCTATATTGCGCCACTCCAAACTCCAAACTACGCTGCTGGAGTCTTCCCGCCCAAAAAATTCAAATTTCAAAGTGCATCGTTGGTTTTCCAAATTCCAAACAACGTCTCTTGCCAAATAGTGTCGCAATAGCGGTCATTGTCTTTGTGCAAAGCACTGCTCTCAGTCATCAGTGGCGCTATATTGCGCCGCTGAACTTCCCAAACTATGTTGCACCCGCAAATTATATCACTGGAGTTTGGTAAAAGGTAGATTTCTGGTTTTTTTGACATGTGCTTTTTTTATTTTGGTTATTTTGACTTCTAACTGGTTTTTTTAGTCTTTGTTTTGTAGTATTAACCAGTTTTTGTAGGTTGGTTTGATCAAAGTGAGGGAAGGAAATGAAGACCAAGAGTTCTCCATGTTATCATTAGCTCATTGTATCAAGTGTTTTTAAACACTTTGGGGAGAAATTATAATCCCTCTTCTACGGATTTGCTATATTATTGCTCTTGGGATTTACTAAATTTTGTTTGGGCTTAAAAAGAACAAAGCAAAGGGTTAAAAAGAATCATAGGAAAACTCACTAGATTTTGTTTTGGGCTTAATAAATGAACAAACAAATCTCACACTTCACAATTGGTGCTTAAAAAGAATTCATATCATTGCTTTGTGGTTAAAATGAACATGTGTATCCTTTGTTTTGTAATCCCTTATCCAAGTTAATATCATCTAAAAAGACGTATGCATTTCTCTCGCGCTTCATTACGATCTTGAGAACCAAAATTCTTTTTGTGATATTAGGTTGTATAAGTGATTACCTTCACATTTCAATTTGGCTTCTTATTTTCAAACAAACTTTGCGAGTGTGAAGAAAAGGTATTGTGTGTGCTCCCACCTAAGTGCTTTAGGTGGTCAAACTACAAATGCACTTATTCACTACTATTCACCCTTAGAGAGCCTACCTTGGTGGGAAAAGTACTCACCCCAAGGGAATGACTCAAACCGGCAACGAGCTAAACGCCAAGCTTCTCCCAACAAGTATATAAATTTGAATGTTGAGGAAATCTCATCATTACAAGAACTCCTACGAACAAGCAGGTGATACTCTTTGAATGAGTTGATCTTGCCTCTCGTGTGGCTTTCTGAACAGGTGCCTTGATTAAGAGCCAAAATTGTGTAAAAGCCAAAAAACTTATCTATTTGTTGGTGCAAGAACGATCGTTCTGAAGCCATCCCACATTTTTACAGCTCTTGGTAGAGATGAGAACTACGCCATGGGATTTTCATGGGTACTGATGCTTGGCTGATCTGAGAAGCGAGTGCACTATAAGGGAGAGTCAGTGTGGTCAAGCATCTAATCATCCGCTAAGAGTAGGCATAGCTAGATTTATCCAAGTGGGAACTCAACAAATATTGCCTCATTTTTTAAAATCAAAACGCTTTGCTTGAATCGTAAACATTGGAAAAACAAACATTCAACATGATCATCAAATTTCAAACCCTTTAGAGGAAGCAAATATCTTTGACAAAATCCAAGTGCTATTGCTTACCCTAGGGATTTTATCCTTAGAGGTTTCTACGTATTTGGATTTACATCTTAATTTTCTCTCACCAAAGTCAAACATAGGAAACCATTCCCTTAGTTCTCTTGATTTCCACATAATGGACCTTGTGGGATGAAAAGAAATTAAGACATAGACATTCAGTTTGAAAAGCTAAGAAAGAAGGTGTAGATGTGGTAAAAATTAATCAATCTAACCAAGATTAAATCAATTGAACCCCACACATGTGCTTGTTATCTTTTTGGTCTGAATTACTCTTAGGGAAAAGCATGTTCTTCACTACCTTGGTTTTGTAAATAGGTCCTTCTTAGGTTCATTTAGGATCAAAAATAATTTATTTCATCCATTCAAAACATTTATCATCCCATTTCACAAATAACCTTTGGAACTTTGGAAAAATCGTTCATATTAGACTTTTGGTAAGACCTTCAATCAAAATCAAAATCACTTTGTTTGGCTAAATGTGTGTGGATGAATCCTCCCTCACACATTTAGTTGAATTATCACCTTTGTGGACAAGTTTACCCCGAGATAACATCCAATATCTTGGGATTTATGAGTCCATTATCCAAATGAAACCCAATCCAAATCAAAATCCTAAATCCTAAAGTCTAGTATTCCTCCAAAGTTCCTAAAAGTTTAAACACCCATGTCACTCACCCTTTCATCTTTCATCCCATCATTGGTCCTAAATCCCTTAGAGGTCAACAAGGTCAAAACACAAGAAAACATGGAATATAAGCTCGATTCATACATCATGATTAATCCAAGTCAACCAAACTTTCAAAGCCAATACTCACATTTGTACAATCCATACATGGGATCTTTATCTCCTCCAAATTTCAATAATGCAACAAATGTGACTTTTCCCAACCTGAATTTAGGAACATAAAACCTCAATGATATAACAAATGTGAGTTTTCCCAATCTAAATTTTGGAACACCTTTTCCTATGGTAGATTTAAATCAAAGCCAGAACTTACAAATCTATCAACCAAACAATCAAGGCATCAGTCTTCCAAACAACATTATACCACCAAATCCGTATATGCCAAATTTGATTGTACTAAATACAAGCTTACCAAACATAAACATATCAAATCCATACTTGGTAAACTTTGGGATGGATATGTTTGCAAATCCCACCAATGTTGTTCAAAATCCAGGAAATATGTTGACAACTCCATGTATTGATCCAAGTCAAGGTAACCCCATGCAAAATCAAAGTTACCTAAATCTAAGCAATGTGTTTCTCAATCACAACAATGTTCAATATCAACCAATAACACCAAATCTAAGCATCATACCAAATCAAAACATTGTTCAAGATCAATTTGTCCATGATTCCATGCAAACACCACAAGTATACATGCCAAATATGCTTGCTCAATAACCAAGTCAACCATATCAAGAATGTCAAGGTCAAATATTGTGAAACAAAATTGCTACACTTAAAAAACTCATTGATTCATATCACCAAGAGACGTCTCCACCCCAAAATCAATACACTCTTCCATTGGTTGAACCATTTCATCAAAGCATTGATTTGTCTCCACAACCATATTAAGAACAATATCTCCAATATCAAGAGGTTGGATGTCAACAACATCAACAACAAACCCAATCACCCCATCTTGAAGATCAGGCATCACATCTCAAAGATCAATAACAACTACCCATCAATGAGCACCTTGAAGATGTTTCTACCTCATCCAACGATCAAATAAACATACATCAAGAGTCACTTTTCAATCATGATAAAAATCCAACAATAATACCCAACAATGATCCAATTCAAGAAATGTTAACATCATTTGATCTTATGGTTGAAGACATTGACAATCTCTCCACCATAATTGTTGAAAATAATGATCAAGATCTATTCATCAATGAGCGCCTTGAAGATGTTTCCACCTCACCCAACGATCAAATCAACATACATCAAGAGTCACTTTTTAGTCATGATCAGAACCCCTCAAACAATGATCTATTTCAAGGAGTGTTAGAATTATTTTATCATATTGACATAATCCACGATCTATCGACCAATGATCATGTTGAAAATGTCTCTACATCACCTAACGAGTTAGAGGAAATATCTCAAGAATTTATTCCAAAGCATGATCAAAATCTTTCACCAAAGTCTAGCAATGGTCCTTTCCAAGACATATTGACATTCTTTGACCTCATGGTTATAGATACTAAAGGGATCCTCAACTCAACATTTGATCCAAGTCCACTAAAAGCTCAAGAGGATATTGAGCCACTTCTCATTCCTAATGAAGATATCCAAGAACCCTTTATAAGAAATCCATCATTTGAAATGAACCCATGTCAAGAACTTGATCCAAAGCATGTCGAAAGGAATTCCGAAATCATTCAAGATCAAGAATTTTTATCTCCAAGATACTACAATGATCTAATGGCCACTCTCCTATCTATACAAGATGTCACAAAAGATGATCATATCCATATGGCACATACTCCTCCATCTACCCATGAGATGCTTTCTTTGGATGGACACGTAGATGATCTGCATTCAAAACAAGAGTCTCATACTCTTGAAATCATTACCAAGGAACAAGAGTCTCCTACTCTTAACAATTATACACGGGATCAAGATATAGAAAAATCTAGAGACATATCAGAAATGGGTCATGAAGAAGGATTCTACAGAAGTTGTGAATCAGAAACATCATGTGAAAGCATATCAAGAATAAATCATGAGGAAATTTTTTATGTGGATAGTGAATCATCAACACCTCTTGAAGAAGCATTAAAATCTGATATTTCACAAGATCAAGCCAAAGATATCAATCAAAAATTTATCCCACATATGGAGGATCCTATCACTTATAAACTTGGATCACTTACCTTCTTTCGGGCAAACTATCTTATCAATGAAGAAGTTATCACCTTTGAAGGTCCACAACAGAGCAGAGAAGGTTTAGCACCTTGTTTCCAAGGTAAATCATATCCTATTGCAAATAAAAAATTTCAATAGATGAATTATCAAGGTAGAGGATTAGGCCTATATGAATAGGGTATCCTAGAACTAGTGCAAATTATTGGAAATCCTAAGTATCAAGGTCTTGGTTATTCGATAATTAAGGGATCTAAATATATCAATGATACCTCTATAAAACTAGGGGCAACCTCGTCTCAAGCGAACGTCAACATAGGGAGCATGAATAATCCTTATGATGAAACCAATGACAATACTACAACCAGCCATGTCATGAATCTTCATCCACTCATCACCCCATTCACGAATTGGGACCAACATCAAAAAAAAGATTTGAATCAAAGAAAAAAGAATGCCATCAAAGAAAAAGAAGTAGTGAAGCATGAAGGACAAATTAAATACACATGGATACCAAAGAATACAAAGAAATATTATCCCTATCAAACTCCATTAGTCAAAGAAACTATGGGGCAAAGTAAAAAAGGGAAAAGTATCCATCAAAGATGTCCACAAAGGAAAAATCAGGCTTCCTAAGTGACGTACAAAGTATCTCAAACAGTTGGTCCTGATTCAATGCACACTTTCATATCCACCCATCATTGCTCATCTTCCCAAGTTTGGAGATTCAAAGATTTCAAACTATCAACCAATCCATCTCCTGTTCCTAAATGAATAGCACCATCCATGCCTCCATGCATGATATCTAATTCTCACATTGACCATGTATTAGCAACAACCCTTCATCATAAGGATTCAAAAGGCACTGCATCATGATGTGCGCACAAAGACAAAGTTAACTCCGGTATCAACAAAGTAGAACAAGAATCTCAAAAGTTACATAATTCAAGTGCACGTATCTTGGAAAATAAACTTCTTCAAGTAGGATACCAATGGAAAATTATGACTGAAGAATCTACATCGACACCACTAGGTGGTTTGGCATGAGCTTAAAATATTTCAGCAAAAAATTTAAAAAATCATAAAAATAGTAAAAATAAAAAAATCACCCTCCAGTGAATACCACTATGGTGGCGCTTTGGGAAAATACCATGATGAAAACCTAACAAAAAGGCGTCATGTGTAGAATCGAGCATCCACATGCATCATTTTAGGTGGAAGCATCTTATCCCATCCATAATAAAGCCAACATTCCATCCATCTTATCCATAATAAACTCATTCATCCATGAACCATTTGTCCAACCCATTACCATCTATCTACCTTATCTTGATCTTGACAAATTTTGGGGTACACTTTACACTTGCTTATGGAAGACATCTTGACATGGGTCATTTTTTCATTGATCCTATCCTACCCAACATTATCTGAGCCTTAAAGCACTATCCAAGTGAGAATCCTCAGTTCAACAACTTATCTTATCACAAGATAATCCTTGGAATCCTTTGCATGCTTACCATATCCATCCATCCATACACCTATCCAAGAATCCACCCATGGCATTCCATACATTGCTAGACACTGGGGGCAAATATTACATCTTGCTTCAGGAATAAATCTTGATATATATCCTCCAACTTATGTGGTGATCCAAACATTGGCAAACATAAAATCAAATTGGTCAAAGCATTTGTAAGCACGAATCCAAATCATAAACCCATGACATATTTTGATGAGACGATGTTCCTTATCAAGCTTTGTCTTTCATCAAACATCAATCCAAACAATCAATATCAGTTGCATCTAACTTGCGCGTCAGCATCACATCAAATCATCAAAACAATTTTGTTCCAAATCAAGCTTCAAAATCTTGATCAATCAAATCCAATCAATCCATCATCACCTCGGGATATCCTTCCCAATCCTCGTGTTGCTTAACACTATCCTTGCATTGTTGTGTATCCTCAACAATGTTATCATCATCAATCCATCAATATGATCAATCAACCTTAGCTTGGTTTTCAACAAAAATCCCAAAACAAAGCACTGATATCATATCCATATCCAAATCATCAAAATCCATCAAAAAATCCAAAAACATCCAAAACATATCAAAAATCTTAAAAACATGTCAAAAATCCAAAAAGTAAAAAAATAGAGTCATCTTGTCGAACTACGTCATCTCTGAGCTTGAACGTAGGCAAGGTGGATCTTTGATTAGCCCCCGAGACACCCTAGGTCAATCCTTTAAGAGTCTATTGCAATAATCTGACAATCCATCTTGATCGCATCTCATCATTAAGTCAAGTCTATGTTAGTCAAACTACATGGTCTTTGTGTGTATAACGTAGGCAAGGATAATCTATTGATCAACTCCTGAGACCCCTAGGATAGGTCTTTAAGTTAGTCTCTTGGTTATAAATCTCAAAAAAACCCATAAACATCGAAAATTTTGAAAATCAAAACATTCGTAAAAAATCTCAAAATCCCCAAAACAGCCTCAAAACATTTCAAAACACCAAAAACATCCAAATATTTGAAAAATCCATCCATCTCATCTCACTCTCACCTAAAATAACCTCATTCATAATAAATCAATTGTCATTTTCATCCTTTGGTAAGTCAGTTGGAAGCAAGTCTAGCAAGTTTAAAAGTAAAAGCTAAATCATCAAAGTCTTAAGTCTAGGTCAGTAAGTCAGCAAGTTAATCAACTTGGAGTATCAATAGATTATCATCCAGTCAATCTTATCATCACCTGATCACAACATGTCCTAGGATGCATCCTTCCTACAATGGACATCAACATCAGGCATCACTGTAGTTTAGTCTTGGCTAGCGGTATGAAGAACATTAGCTTGGTTGTTTACTTTATCTTTGTCTTTTCTGACTTATCTTATTTTGCGTTCATTCCAATAACCTCTCGATGATGCCTAATCAAAATGGTTCAGAGAGAAAAGGAATGGGGCAATGATCATTATCTTTTTATCTACTGTGCTTGTTGGTTATTCTTGAAAAATAAATTCATCAAGCGTGCTTTGTTTGGTTTTTAGGGAGGGTGTTTTAGATGTCTTGTTGACCACATAAGAAGGCTTGATTTTTTATGTTTTGGTCTGAGGTGTCTAGAATATCTAAACTGCATTTTGAATAAGGTTTTGTGTGTCAGGTGTGAACAAGAATACTCCCATCTGATTTTCGAGTCAAAGTCCATCACACTAAGTACAACGCCATTCTGGTTCTTTATACCTTGATGCATCGTACCTATGTGTATTATCAAACATAAGGTAAATGGCCCTTTTAAATCCCCAATTCCTGATATCATTATCATCATCATCATTAATAAAGTAGGCTTTTTTAATTTTCTTTCCTCTATCTTCTTTCCGTACTAACATGGTACCATGACAGTTACTCAAAAACATCACAAAAATGCATCCACCCTGCATCCACCAATCATCAACATAATGCATATCATATCATATAGGGAACATAGATGCATTTCATTTCATTTTTAATATAAATTCATTACTATTATTTGCATTTCATCATAGATATTATCACATAGGCATTATTAACCCATCCATTGCATAATCACATATCACATCACATCATAAATCAATACATACCCGTATTCATATCACATCATTTTTATCATTGCATTTATGCATATTACCATTGCATATATCATAAATACCATGTGTCATCTCACATCATTACATTCATACTCCATTACGTAAAAGCATCACATGAGCATCATCATAACATATTGCATCCATATATCATCCATCATAAATACATAAGGAAAAAAAAAAACATTACATATCATTGCATACATTTCATAAACAAGTGCATCACGTAAACATCTCACATCATCATCGTCTCATAATCATGTGCGTCACATATCACATCATCTTAAATGATTACATTTGTACCATCACATTCATATTATTGCATTACATTTATAATTCACAAAGCATATTAACATTTGCATATCATAGGTCATCTCATATCATATATTATTATTATCATTTCACATTAACACATTACATTTACACATCACATAGGTTCATTAAGCATCTCATAAACATACATTTGCATCCATACATCATCATCATAAAGTGCATAGAAAATATACAAAAACAAATGCATTCATAACCATGTGCATCCATGAAATATCCACATAATCATTGCATCACATCATTGCATCACATAAGAAAACATTACATCTGCATATCATGAATCATAGCGCATAGGAAATAAAATACATCCATCCATCATGCATAAGTAAAATAGGACATCTCATGAACAAATTGGACCATCTCATATATATCATAAAAAATACAACTGCCATGATACAAGATCAGATCAAATGTGTATGTATCAAGTATATAATACAATATGGGCTATCAAAAAAGGAGTCCGTGGATCTCAAAAAATGTTGTCTCTGATCAAAATGTGGTGGCTAGCCCTGTTGGCTGAACCCCTCACCCTCCTATCTCTCGGCAAGATCCTCGGGCTGTCTCATGCCCGTCTATTGGGAAAACTCTAGCACTATGGCCCCTGCTGGTACTACCTACATGTAATGCAGTCGATAGTACTCTACCTCTCGCACTACCTCCCATTATACCCGTGTAGATAATGTCTTGCCCTGGGATGCAGAGGATATGCTCTCAAGTTGTCATCTTTGACCTATCTCCTGGTCCCGCTCAGATTGGGCATGATCTCTCTCTGTAGTAAGCACCTGGCCCTACAATCTAGCCTGGTCCCTCTCAGCTGTGAGAACCTACACCTGTGCCTACAACTATTGAATCAATGCATCTCTGTGATCTGGCTGCATTGGTGGTGGTGATGGGGGTTGTTGTTGTGGGTCCCTCAGGATCTCTTTCTCCCCATCTTTGGGCTGCTCTCGGGGTGGTGTTTGTTGTGGCTGCTCCCGGGGTGGTGTCTGATGTGGCTGCTCTCGGGGTGGTGTCTATTATGGCTGGTGTGGAGGTGGCCCACCTCCTCCCCTATCCCCATCTCCATCTCTCTCTCCATCCCCTCTGCCTCCCTACCCTCACCCTCAGCCTGCTGATCTACCTCTGGGCCACTATCGTAGGGGTGCCACACCTGGATTTGTAAGTCATAGGGGTGGTCTAAAACAATTTGTATATGCATGTGTGACCCCTACATCCCCCTGTCCCTGATCATATGGCCATGGTCTGGCCACCAGTTGCTTGAAAGATGTCACTGCCTCATCATCTGGGATGGGTCTACCCCATGCAGTCTCCCTCATGGTATGGACAAAGATGGCCACGTATTGGTCATCGGGACGGTCTTGTATATCCCAAACTATCTAGCCACTCTATTTGGCAGGTATCTCTCTATAATCATATGCTCTCAACCCTGCATAAGTTTGTCTTGTCGAGCAAAAAATAGCTACTGTGCATCATCATGCCATGGACCCATGTCGAGCTAGGGCCTCTAGGTGAACATTTTCATCTCGTCAATGAGCCTCCTCCAATGGGCGATACCACCTGCCCCTGTGTGTGTAAATGTAATCTAGTCCCCTCTATACCTCCAAACAATCAGATCATCTAGCTCTAAGGCAACCACTATAACCTGTGGGTGGAGCACTACAATGCGCTCCCAGGCCTAGACATGCAGAAGTGTGACTCTGACCCCGATGGCCCTACTATCCAGATAGGCGAACTCATGCAGGTCTCAGTAGAGTGAGGCCAGCATCACTAGTCCCCATGCAAAGCACTCCCTCTGATGGAGCATCCACTCCCATGCCAAACCCCATCCTGGGTTGAAATATTGGCCTCGTCGATTTGGTGCTACAAGTCTAGAAATGATGGCAGCAACAATCAATCTGAAGGTGGGCATTGTCCCTTTGTATCGCTCAAGATCAATTTGCCCCTTAGAGAAGATGATCGCCTTAAGCTCCATCACATCATAACAGACATCTCTCCCAACATTCACATCATAAATAACTCTCGCCCCATGGATGAGTAGTCGAAGGATGCACCAAACATCCTCTAATGTGACAGTAGCCTCCCCTGTGGGCAAGTGGAATGGGGACATCTCACTATGCCATCTCTCTGCTAGGGTTGTCATCATCCCTAAATGTGTCCAAATGGGATGGGCATAGGCGATATAGCACAGGCCGATCGCCCCAAGGTGCTCCTAGAGCAACTCATGTAACCCAACTAATCTGCTAAGAACCGAAGACCTATGCTCTCGCAAATGCAATATCCCAAGGTCCTCCTACGTAGGAAAAGTCACAATGTTAAGTTTCATAAAAATTCAGGCTCACGCCTTGAGTTTTCACAATTGAAATAGCATATGTGACTCTGTTTGCAATTGCGGTGCAGTTTGCAAATTCCAAACTGCACTATCATGACGTAGTTTGGCCGTGCCCCCAAACCCTAAATGTCAAATTGGCCCACTGTGACACACTTCTCATATGCAGCAGACTTTACCCTAAACCCTAATTTTCTAAACTGAGTTATGGTAGCGTACTTCACATATGCGGTGCACTTTGAGGCCATGCGGCACCAATTCTGCACCCTCAGCGATGCTATATAGCGTCGCTTGACCTAAATTTGAATTTGAACCCTATTAAGTGCACGTAAAAATTGAAATCAAAAGTTGAGGGAGGATCACATACCACTGGTCCTACGTCAGCTGGCCGCTAGTGCACTCGTACTCGATCTGACACGTGTCGTGGAAGCAATCTTTACGCCATCTTGATCAATGCTCAAAGCGCAAAATTTTCTAAAGACTAAGTGAGCAAATGAATTGAAAGTGACCCCGTGGGGCCTATTTAAGCTTTAAAGTTAGGGTTTTTTGACCCTATTTAGCCATTTAGCTAGGGTTTTCGACCCTCGATCCCATTTTTTCCCGATCAAGAGCCATTTTTTCCCGACTAAGGGTCATTTTGCATCATTTTTTCACATTTTTGGCATCCTAGACCCTTTCTGGACCTGTTAGACAACTTGTCCTCTCTTTTCGTGAGATCACCCAAAAATCCAAATTTTCATCTGATCTCTTGAGGGGGCAGTATACCGGCACAATCCTCTCATTGGGGCAGCAGTGGGGCATCCAAAAAATCATTTTTTTTTCTTAATTTTGATCATGGCATTTTATTCTTTGAACCAACACAACAGGTGCATTGCTTCAAAGAGGGGAAAATGTAGACACGTAAAATATACATTCATTCGATCCTGATCTTACTAACATCAGTTCATCCTGAATCATCTCTTTCTAATCATCACATTTCATCTCTTAATTAAATAAATCAAATTTATCTGATTAAGTCATTCTCTTCTATTAATTAAATAAATCATTTTGTTTAATTAATCCTATAGTCTTTCTTTTAATTAAATAATTCATTTTATTTAATTAAATATCTAAGGTCATCTCTTTAAATTAAATAAATTAATCTTTATTTGATTTAATCTAACATTGCCCTCTTTAATTAAATAAATCAATCTTTATTTAATTAAATCTAAAACCATTATTCCTCTCAACTTTGACTTATTTAAATCCTAAAATCTAAGTTAAAATTGTCAAATCATCTAATTTATACTTAAATTGATCAAATCATGATTAATCCTAATCCTAATCACTCCAATCCTCTAGATTTTGTAACTTGCACAATAAATCAATTTATTTGATTTATAAATTCATCAATTTCCATTCAAAAGGGCATCTTTTGTGGAATATTCTTCCAATTCAAAAATCCCTCCAAAAGGGATGAGTACTTCCAACAAAGCATTAAAGGACTTTTACATGTCCTTTGCCTTGAGCCAAGTGGAATTTACTCCATTTCTTATTCCCTCTAAACTTGTCCTCTCAACATTTTCAAATTCCACCTAACCATATTTATGTGCACATTCATCCAAATGTGTTCGTTCCTCCTCCAATCACATGTGGACAAGTGGCCTTCTCTCATTGGTTGGTCTTTTGTCCCACATTCATCCAAATCCTTCAATCTTCCATTCTTCAAATTTATAAATAGAGGGCTTCTCCTATTGAATTGATCATCCACAATCCATGCAAGTTTACTATACTCAATTTCATCTGCAACTTCATCCATTTTCATTCAACTTTCATAGTTTTATCAAAGTTATTGGAAAATTGCATCAAGGAATCAAGAACCACCATCAAAGATCATCAGATCACATCAAGCAGTTGGGAAAGGGCCATTTTCTACATCAAAATGACATCAATTCCCTCATGGGATTGAAATTTTTCTCATTATATAGGATTTAATTAGCTTTTGTTGTGTTGTTCTTCATTTTATTTCCTATTTTGATGTTTCAATCTAATTTCATGTGGAATGTTGATTCTAAATTTCATTTTGATCTAATCTTATGTTGTTCTCTTGTGTTTATGTAGGTATAGGTTCACCATTCATACTAAATTTCAACATATTAAATGCTCAATGATGATACCAAGCACAATAAATCGATTGACAAAATGACAACATTGCATATTTAGATTTGCACTGTTAAGATATATTGCATTCATATTAGTTTTGCATCTGCATTTTAGATTTTCCAAGGCTAGAAAATTTCAAAATGATTCTATCTCTCTCATTAAAATATTGATTAAATTTGACATTAACAAAAACAAGATTATTCACATATAGTTGCATAAGCATTATCATATCATACATACATTAGAAAGCATTATCATATCATATATTCATCCATGCATTAGATCATATATTCACATTAGAAAAATAAAATAATAAAGTGCATTACATCTCATTTGCATAATCAAATCCATCTCATACATTATAAAGCATCATCCATAACGCATATAGCATCATCATCCATGCATCATCATTTCATTATTGCATCCACACATAACCATGGCATAATCATATAAGCATCACATATCATATAGAATAGAAATCAAATGCATCCATCATAAGCATTCATCATAAAATTACATAGACAACATATCGATAAATAGTATCTATTGCATCGCATATAATCTCAAAATAATCAATTTCAAGTATACAATGATATCATAAAACATGGAGAGATACATCATCAAAATGTGGCAGAGTATCAGAAATTCCTTGACTAAATAAATGTGTACATCATCAAATGTCACTACATCAAATATGGGTACATCTAATACGTGTTGCTCCCTCTAGATGTTGTCGGCCTCTCTAAGCCTGTTGTTGCACCATCAAATGGACCTGCACCTGGATCCCTACCTAATGGATCTCTGGGAGGTGGCCCAGTCACACCCCTGCTCGTCGTTCGAGAATGACTCTGACCTGATCTAGCATTGACAGACTGTGCATAACTTGGGGCACACCGCTCTATGAGAACTACCTCATAATACCATAACATGTAATACTATGCCTCTCTAGCTGAATGTTGTACCTCTCTAAACATATCCCTTGTGGTGGTCCCCTCAAAAACTCTTTGTAACCTCTCAGCCAAGGCCTCTTCCTGCTCACATCTTTGTCTCATGCTATCTCTCTCTATTTTTAGAGAGGCAATTTGTGCCTATGCCCGAGATAACTGTCTTTGTAAGCTCTGCACCTATTCCTATAAGGCGTCTATTTGTGCATGTTGCTGACGAGAAGGCACCCCAATCTAAATCTATGAGGTCCATGTCTACTGCTGCCTGGAGGGTACCATAGATCCCCTCCCTCAAGATACTTTGACATCTAGTATCGGTCCACCTCCACTTGCATCTCCTCCATCTCTACCATCATCCCCTCCATCTCCTCCATCTCCCTCCTCCTCATCCCCATCTCAGTACGTGTGGTGGCGCCCTCTCATCATCATCCAAAGTTGGTACTGGCTCATCTGGACTAGATTCCTCGGAAAATCATGTGTGAAGAAATACTACGCATACTCATCTGCCATCAAAGCATGTATGATCTCTAGATGGTAATCTCATATCTGTGGTTGTAATCCAAAATACTCCTGACAAGTTGCATCATAGGATAAGGTGGGCCCCCACGAGAATATCATGTCGTCTCTGCACATATAATGCCACTCCTTGGGGCATAACCTAAACTCTAACATACTAGCAAAGCACTCTCATAACCAGGAATCTCTTGATCACAAATGGTGTCCAACCAATCAAGTATCTGGAAGTGATAATGAATGGCATCTCAATGTCATCCTTTGGCCACTGCTTGCAATCAAAGTAGGGTCTACATGTCACTGTCTCCATATCATCTAGAACACATCGCCAATACTCCAATTTTCCTATCTTGTGCTGGACAATCAGACCTATGTATCCAAAGACATATGGCCTGCCAACTGGATGATCTCTATCCATCATAGGCTGAGTAACAGCTATGTGCTCCCACGCCCAAATCTGAAGTAGTGTCACCCTAGCTGATAGACTCGTAGCTCCAAGATAGACCACCTAATGCAAATTGTGGTATAAGTGTACCAACATGCATGAACCCCATGCGTATTTGATCCCTTGAGTGATCATGCTCTCCAATATCCGACCCCAACCGACTGACAGTCCCTTCGACCTACGGTCGAGACATAAGAAACCTCCAATGAAACTAGCTAGAACATAAGGTAATGGCTGATATGAAGCAACCATCTCCTACCATGGAATCTCATACCCGCTAATCTCGTCATCATGAAAAATCCTCCTTAGTGCATTAGTCCCTCCCTACTATGTGTGATCATAAACAACTAACTCACCAACAACGGGAATCCCTAAGATACGATATACATCCTCTGGCGTAACTATCATCTCACTAGTGGCCAAATGGAAAGTGTTGTGGTCACTATGCCACCTCTTAGCTAAAGCAATCAACAACCCCCTGTTAATCCTATATTATGGCATATCAATCAAAAAATTTAAACAACATCACACAATGATATCTAAATCCACCTACACCAATTGTGGAATCGCCTCTTAGGTCTTCGGGAAGTGCTCTCGAGACTGAATAACTCTAAGATTCTCCTATGATCATAATATATCGCAAATCAACATTTTATCAATCAACCTATCAATCAATAATTAGCTCTAATGATATTTCGATCAAAATCTCATTGAGCACCTATCATTGACCCTCACCTATCATTAACTCTCACCTATTATGAGATCAATCATCAAACATCGGCTGACGCGATCACCAAACATCAAAATCAAGGAGAATAATCAAAATTTCATTAATCTGGTGTAAATGCACTAAAACAGTGCTTCTATGCATTGAAATTTATGGATGTCCCATCAAATTTTATTAATGCACTAAAACAGTCTATTAATGCACTAAAACATTAGATGTGCCATTAAAATCCATCAATGCATCACAACAGGGCACAAATGCGCTAGAATTCCCTATGCACTAATATAGTCATTAAATGTGCTATTCCACAACATACATGTGCTAAAAACCTAATTGTGCTAAATCAGACAACAAATGCGCTATTTAATGACCTAAATGTGCTAACAAATTCAACATATGCACTATTATATGACACAAATGTGCTAGACTACTTTATGCGCTAAAATAGTAACTCCATGCACTAAATCGGGCTTCCTATGCACTAAAAATGCAAATTCAAAAATTCAAAACATCCAAAAATGCGAGAAAAACAAATTCAAAATTCAAAATGAGATTTCTCAGGGTACGTATCAGAGGTCCATAAGCGGTCGGGCAGTTGTGACATCGAACTCGCTCGAATCGGTGGGTTTGGTAGGGGGTCACCATTTTGCTCCAATCTCTTAATCAACTCAATCTCCAAAGGTAAATGAAATCAAATGAGCTTCTTTTCCATCTTTTTACCTTTTTAAGTGGTAATTATAGGGTAATTAAGTGGGATTTATTTTATTTTTCAAAAGGGCATCAATTAATCAATTAATCAAATGGCAGGATCAATATTATTTATAGGGAGATAAATTGTTTCAACATCATAAAATTTGGAAATCATCAGAAAATCATGCAAATTTCAAAAAATTCAAAAAAATCCTAAAACTTTTAAATTTCCCAATTTATCTCCCGAGGGGGCATACTCATATCATCACTCGAAAATCAACGTTTGGGGCATATTGAACATTTTATCAGCACTATAATCAAATTTTTCTTTGAAGCAATGTGTCGTAAACACATCACTTCAAAGAGGGGAAAAATGTATACACTCCAATTTGGTCTGGAGAAATTAATTAAATTCACGTTATTTAATTAATAAATCTTAAATTCGTCTAATTATAAATAAATTGCAAAATTTATTTATATAGTTCATTTTCTCTAATTCTTCTTACCTTAAATCATTTTCTTCATGTCTTAATTAAATAAAAAAATTCAATTAGTTTGTTTTATTTAATTAACTCCCTTTTATTAAATTTGAATTTAGTCACATTTCTACTAACTTCTCATCTTCCACCTCATCATGTGTCACATGAAATTGAATATTCTTAATATTTAATTCCATTTATCTTCAACAAATTCTAACGAATTTTGGGACACTTGGCTTTCACCTTCATTTGATTCTTCTTCACACTTGGTAGTTTGTTTTTATAAAGGGAACACACTCCTTGATTCTCTCTAACCTCTTCACTTTCAACTGTCCATTCTCAAGATCAAATCTAGATCGTCGGTTCCAGCCACCTAAGCTTATGCCTTAGAAAATCTATAAATAGAGCCTCATTTACAACATTTCATATATAGATAGAGAGCATTAGTAATTAAACTCTGCATAATTTTAGAGAGCATTATCATTTAGCATTATAATCTTAGCATTGTAGTATCAAGTAGATTTATCATAGCATTACCATTAGCTACATCTTAATTACAATAGTTTAATCATATCATTTCATTATCAATATCATAGCAGAATCTTAATCTTTACATAATCATCTACAGTATTTTTAGCAATCATGTAATGTAGGAAGAATTTCTTGCATTTCCAGCATCTCATTCTTCAGGTTGTCATTTGGAAAGTCATGTTCACAAACAATATGAGAGAAAAATGAGTTGAAAAATCCTTGGAGATAGAGGACAATGAGACACCATTGGAGAGTTTGTTCTTTCAATTTGATTGTTATTATTTAAATTCTCTAATATAATGTTTCATTGGTGTGTTGTATTACTTGCTTATGTACTCACATATTTTATACACACATACAATTTGGGAAAACCACAAAATCACAAGGGAATTTATGCCCTTATCCATTCAAGAGAAGCATTGTGATGAAGTCATTCCCACGAGGTTTTGAGATACCGAAATTCAACAAGTACTGTGGAATCGGAAATACTAAAGATCACATAGGGAATTCCATGTACACTGCATGGAAGTTTCCTACGATGAATCTTATCTAATGAGGATCTTCCCTAGAAGTATAGTTGGCCCAACCATGGAATGGTTCTCTTGTCTTCCTCCTGAAATCAAAAAGTTTCAAGAAATTGTGGACTTATTCATACAAAATTACTCATTTAACATAGGCATGGATGTAAGCTAGGAAGAGTTTTTCAACCTAAATCAAAACAAGGGAGAGACATTTGCATCCTTTTTGCAATGATGGCGATCCAAGGCCAATAGGAGCAAGTGGGCTATGCCAGAAGAACAACAAATCGGAACCATCATCTCAATTATTGAAGGGACCTTAGCCTTCCATCTTAAAATGTAGTGCATCACCACCTATCATCAACTCATCCTAGAGCTCTTAACATCAAAATATCCCTCATTGCACAAGGGGGGACACCTGTATATCAAGACAATTGTCCACCAACAAGCTACAATGACAAACCTCAAACATGGACGAAAACAAAAATGTTACCAATGATGGTGTTGTTGATGCCAAGGTTGTAATTAGTGCTCCAAGGCTAAACACTAAACAACAAACATACAAACAACCTCAAAAAAACTCCCAAAACACCTAACGACCCAACACATCTCAAAAAAAAAAACAACCCACAAACATTCAACAACATCAATGATCAAGGTGGACCATCCACAAGGAATAGATATCCCCCTAAGCGAAAGTACACACCACTTGGTGATGGGGAGTCCTAATCCACAAGAGCACTCTTGCTCTTCCCAAGACCTATTCTCTGGTCTTCCTAGGGTATTCCTCTCTACCCTACTCAGAGATCACTCCTAAACCCCTCTCACCACGTAGGAGTCTCCACCAATTTCAAATTCTTCACCATCACTCCCATTCCACCACTGAGCTTCCTTGGGCTTCACAATGTTCCAAGGTATCCTAACCACTCCAGGGCTAGGGAAGGGTATTCTAGTTGTCCCTTAGTTTTTTTTTCTCCTCACTGATCCATCTAGGTGGTTTCTTTCACCCTTTGTTCATCGAGTTCATGAAAACCTTGTTTTAGGCCTTGTAGCCTTTTTGCCCCAATTAGGCCTCCTAGAACCTGTTTTCTTGTTTTTTCTCACAAACAGTTTTAACAACCCCCAAATATTTTTGTAGATTATTTCTAGTGACCTCCAAGGCTCCAAGATTTACCAGGTCTTAGGTCCTAATAGGGTATGTACATATGATTTCCCTCAAACCCCCTATTTTCAAGGGTTTCTAAGGTTTTTGGCTTTGTTTCCTCCATTGAAAGCTTCAATGACCTCCTCAACTCTCCTCTTTTCACACACATGTCTAAGATACATGTGCCCACACTTCAATAATCCTGATTGGCACAAACCAATCCTTTTAGCAACTTTCTTTGTTGTTGTCCTCTTCAAGCTACTAGCCAGAATGCACTTGCACTCGCCTAGTGCTTGACGATTTCATCATCTCCCCTGCAAACCAAGACACCACACACCATATTTACATTGTAAAAATAGTCCCCTACTTGATTCCAAGTGGCCATGGTAGCCTTGCCACAAGAATTCAAGTGGGGATCATTATTTTACAAACTGGCTTGAACCGACAGTGAGACCAAGAACACCAAAAACTTGGAAAAAGATAACCAGTTGAATTAAATGAATAATATAATGCTTCACACAGTAGGTAAGTGACAAAAATGAAAGACTCAAAGCATCAGATAAGTCCTTTCAATCCATTATTGACTAGATGAAGGCTCAAACACAAAAATTCAATGAAAACTTACTCTTTTCCAAGTCACAAAATCTCCTTCTCAAATCTCAATTCATACAATCAATCCTCCAACACATGTATTATGGTTTTTTTGACCTTGTATACCTTTTTCTCACATGCTAGGACCCTTGGGTCGGGCTTAGAGCATCATTAATGCCCTATTCCAACTTTTAGGACAAATAGCCAAGACTACATTGACAAATTTGCCTAATTCCATCATTAAAGCTTCTCCAAACTTCAAAGCTCTAGACTACCCTAAGTTTTCCATAACACACACATCAAAAAAACTCTTGGGAATTTACATCATAGTCCTTATTCCCTTGGTGGTTGGCTAGAACCACCTACAATCCAAAACAACAAGATCTTTCAAAAGACCTTGAGGTGCTCCTGCACCATTCTCCCCCTGCAACAAAGAAGTTAAAGAACCTGTGGTGTCAAGAGCTCCTCACTAATTCCATGCTTCTTAAAGTCACTTTCTGCTATCCAAGTAGCCTCTAACTCTGGTTGATGTCTCCACTTCACTAGGTGCTCCATGTATGTCTTGTGCCTAGTCTTCTTCTTCACCCTTAAGTCTAGTATCTTATCCACTTGTGGTCTGATCTGATCAGGTACCTTGAGTCCTTCCACATCCTTGCTTATCTTATCATTGTACTATTATTCATCCATGTTTGGTCCTCTATACTTCACCAAGTCCTTCACATTGAAGATAGGTGAAATTGACATCTCCATGGGTAACTCTACCTTGTATGCATTGGATCCATACTTAGCCAACACTTTACATGGCCCTATCCTTTTCATCTGTAACTTACTTGGCATGCCTTTCTGTAATCTATCCTTATTTAAGTATACCATCACCATATCACCTATCTCAAATTGTAGTTCTCTCTTCCCTTCATCTCTTTTAGCCTTCAACTTTTGGTTAGCCTCCATTAATGTCTTCTTCACCTGCTCATGAACCTCTCTCATTGGCTGAACAAAATCATCAGCATGACCACTGATTCCTTCATAACCTTTTAGATCTCTAAGCTCAAGTACACCCCTTGGATGTAAGTCATATACTATCTCAAATGGACTCTTATCCATAGTCCTATTTGTGCTATCATTGTAATCAAATTATGCTTGTGGAATCACTTGTTCCCATCCTTGTCCATACTCCTTAGTTAAGCATCTCAACAAGTTACCAAGTACTCTATTGATCACCTCTATTTTTCCATCCGTTTGAGGATGATAGGTTGAGCTATGAGACAAGTTGGTTCCTAACCTCCTCCAAAGATTTTTCCAAAAATGTCCCATAAACTTCACATCTCTGTCTGTAGTTATGCTCTTTGGCAACCCATGTATCCTCACTACCTCCTTGAAGAATAGGTGTGCAATCTGACTTGCATCATGTGTTGTTTTGCATGGCATGAAATGGCTCATCTTGCTGAATTTGTCCACTACCAAAAACACACTGTCAAAACCAGTCGATGTCCTAGGTAGCCCTACTATGAAGTCCATACTTATGCACTCCCATGGTCTAATTGGGATGGGTAATGGCTGATAAAGTCCTGCATTTTTTGATGTTCCCTTTTCCTTTTGACATACTCCACATTCTTCAACATACCTTCTTACATCTCTTTTCATTTTAGGCCACCAATAGAACCTCTCCACTAAGTCTAGTGTCTTGTTCAAACCAAAGTGACCACTCAAATTGCCATTATGCTTTTCTTGGATTAGATTCTTCCTCATGGAACCTCTAGGAACACATAATTGCTTCCCCCTAAACAATAGACCATTCTGCAAGGTGTAATCAACATATTCACTGTGAAAATGATTCTCAAAATCAGTACATACCTTGTAGATCACTGAGAAATCAGAATCTCCTTCATATAGATCCTTGAATCCTTCAACCCCTGTGCTTTGTAGCTGTATCTCTTGGACAGTAAGCAACCTCCTACTAAGAGCATCAACAACCTTATTGTTAACCCCCTTCTTATGCTTGATGGTAAAGGTGTATGACTGCAAAACCTCCATCCATTTGATATGCCTCAAACTGAGCTTCTCATGAGTATTTATGTAGCTTAAGGCCTGATTGTCAGTGTATACCACAAATTCCTTGGGCAATAGGTAGTGCCTCCACTTCTTGAGAGCCTATACCAAAGCATATAGCTCCATACCTAGACTTTGCTTCATTCAACCTTTCACTAAAGAATGCCACTAGTCTGCCTTCTTGGCTTAGGAAAGCACCCACTGCTATGTTGCTTGCATCACATTCCACTATGAATGGTTTGCCAAAACTTGGTAAAACTAGGATAGGTTGGGTAGCTATCTCCCTCTTCAATCTTTCAAATCCTTCATTGGCTTCTTTGGTCCACACAAACTTAGTTTTCAATCCTCCTTTAATGGTGTCAAGGACCGGTGCACAAATTTCACTAAACCTTCTAACAAACTTCCTATAGAATTGAGCTAATCCATGGAAACTCCTAACTTCAGTCCCTGTCTTGGGAGTAGGCCAACTAAGAATGGCTTCAACCTTGATCTTGTCCATCTTCAAGTTCCCTTGGGATACTACAAATCCTAGGTAGACTAAATCTTGCTTCATGAACTCACTTTTCTCAAGATTTATGGTGAGATTCTCCTCTTGAAGTTTCTTCAAAACAAGTTCTAGGTGCTTCATATGTTCTTTTGTTTTGCTAAAGATGAGGATATCATCTAAGTAGACTACCACAAAGACTCCTCTAAAGTCCTTCAAGACCTCATTCATCACCCTCATAAAAGTGCTAGGTGCATTTGTAATCCCAAATGGCATTACTAACCACTCATATAACCCCTCTATAGTTTTAAATGTTGACTTCCATTCATCTCCCTCTTTCATCCTAATCTAATAATAGCCACTTTTCAAATCAATTTTGGAATAGTACTTAGCACCCCCTAAACAATCCATTAAGTCTTCTATCCTAGGAATAGGAAACCTATATCTAATAGTTATCCTATTTATTGCCCTAGAATCAGTACACATTCTCCAATTATCTCCCTTCTTAGGTGCCAACACCACTGGAACAGCACATGGGCTTATGCTCTTTTTTATCAGCCCTTGGTCCAAAAGTTCTTGAACTTGCCTTGCTATCTCCTTGTTCTGCTCCAGTGTCATCTTGTATGCAGCCTTGTTAGGCAATGTTGCTCCTGGTAAAAAAGTCTATTTGATGACTGATTGCCCTCTTAGGTGGTAGTGTAGTTGGTGTGCCTTCATAAATAATATCCCTAAACTGATCCAATAGTTGTTTCACTTTTGCTGTCATAGGTAGCCGACTAGATGACTCCTCTTCCTTTGGCTTCAACATGATTGCATAAAACACTCCTTCTTCCTCCTTCATGCCTCTTATGAATTCCTTTCCACTCATCAAAAGTACATTAGTTTTTGCCTTTTCCACCGTGCCTTCTTCCAACAAAGGTTGTATTTTGTAAGTCACTCCATCCTTCTTGAATGAATACTTGTTCTCCTTGCCATGGTGTACTGCCTCCCTGTCATATTTCCATGGTCTGCCAAGCAACAGATGGCATGCATCCATTGGTAACACATCACATAGTATCCTATCATGATACTTTCCTATAGCAAACTCAACCCACACTTGTTCATTGACCAATATATTATGCCCCTTATTCAACCAGGTAACCTTGTAAGGACACACATGGGGTATCTTGATGAGGTTTAACTTGTGTACTACCTCCTCTGATATGACATTATCAGTAGACCCTGAATCAATGATGACCTTGCAGACCTTACCTAGTATCTTGCACTTGACTCTAAAAAGAGCTCTCCTTTGTTTGTGTTCATCCTTGGTAGGTTGTTTGATCAATATCCTTCTTAACATGAGATTCTCTCCTTTCTTTGAATCTAAACTCACCTCTGCATGTTTGGAGTAGTCCTCTTCTTGAACATAGTTAACCTTCCTCTCACCTTGTGAAGATGCTGGCTTGTTAGGACACCTATAAGCTGGATGACCCAACTGTCCACAATTGTAACACTTCATGGAAGCAAAATGTGAACTTCTCCCAAAGCCTCCTGATCTGCCTCTTCCACCATTGTTAGAGCTTCTACCTCTGTATTCCCCTCTACTATTTGACTCATGGGATTGTTCACCAACCTTAGCTTCACCTTGGCTTCTATTCTCATTGCTCCTTCCACCAAAACCTCCTCTATGTCCACCTCTAGGATCTCTACCTCTTCCTTTACCCCTGGTATTAGAATCTTGTTTCTTTTTCAGTTTCTCTTCCACTTTAATAGCCATTTGATAGCAGCTATGGAGATTAGTAAGTGTAAAGAGACTCAACTCTTTTTGTATGTTCCACCTAAGTCCGTTCAAATACCTAGCAACCTTAATGCTTTCAGTTTCTTGCACTCTAGACCTGAGGCTTAGTTTTTGGAACTCTTTTGTGTAGGCAGCTACATCTAACTCCCTTTGTCTGAGATTTTTCCTCTTCTTATGCAATTGGTGTCATAGTCCTCAGGTAGATACTTCTCCTTCACTTTAGCCACCATTGTCTTCTAATTTCCTATTAGCTTCTTGCCTTCCTTCTCTCTTTCTTCTTGAAAGAACTTCCACCAAGTTAGTGCTTGTCCTCTTAACCTTGATTTGGCTATCTTCACCTTTTGTGCCTCTATAATCTAATCACATTCAAAGTGATTCTCCGTTCCCTCAATCCATTCCATAACTAACTCTGTATCCATTCTTCCTATGAAAATAGGGATGCCTTCTAGTGCCTTGCCACTTAATTCCTTCAATGCTTTGAGGAAGGGTTCCTCTTTTAATGGAGGTTCAGGTTTTGGGTCTATGTCTTCCTCAACATGGTCCTCACCTTTGTCTCTAACCACTGCTAGTTGCACTTTCATCTTGCTTGTCAACTCTGCTACCTCTTCTAATTTTTGCTTCATCTCTTGCACAACTTCTTCAAGCCGTTTATTCTTTTCTTGTTTCTCTGTCAAATCTCCTTCCAATTCTGCATTGGTCACCATGGTGTTCTCTCCTATGGATTCACTTCCCTTTGACATACACTTCTCTATTCCCAAACCTTTTAATGGCTCTGATACCAATTTGATGGGGAGTCCCAATCCTCAAGAGCACTCTTGTCTTCCCAAGACCTATTCTCTAGTCTTCCTAGGGTATTCCTCTCTACCCTACTCAGGGATCACTCCTAAACCCCTCTCACCACATAGGACTCTCCACCAATTTCAAATTCTTCACCATCACTCCCATTCCACCATTGAGCTTTCTTGGGCTCCACACTGTTCCAAGGTGTCCTAACCACTCCAGGGCTAAGGAAGGGTATTCTAGTTGTCCCTTAGTTGTTTTTTCTCCTCACTGATCCATCTAGGTGGTTTCTTTCACCCTTTGTTCATCGAGTTCATGAAAACCTTGTTTTAGGCCTTATAGCCTTTTTGCCCCAATTAGGACTCCTAGAACCCGTTTTCTTGTCTTTTCTCACAAACAGTTTTAACAACCCCCAAATATTTTTATATATTATTTCTAGTGACCTCCAAGGCTCCAAGATTTACCAGGTCTTAGGTCCTAATAGAGCCCGTACATATGACTGTCCTCAAACCCCCCATTTTCAAGGGTTTCTAGGGTTTTTGGCTTTGTTTCCTCCATTGAAAGCTTCAACGACCTCCTCAACTCTCCTCTTTGCACACACATGTCCAAGATACATGTGCCCACACCTCTATACCCCTGATTGGAACAAACCAGTCCTTTTAGCAACTTCCTTTGCTACAGTCCTCTTCAAGCTACTAGCCAGAATGCACTTGCACTCGCCTAGTGCTTGATGATTTCATCATCTCCCCTGCAAACCAAGACACCACACACCATATTTACACTATAAAAATAGTCCCTTACTTGATTCCAAGTGGCCATGGTAGCCTTTCCATGATAATGAAATTGGGGATCATTATTTTACAAACTGGCTTGAACCGGCAGTGAGACCAAGAACACCAAAAACTTGGAAAAAGATAACCAGTTGAATTAAATGACTAATCTAATGCTTCAAATAGTAGGTAAGTGACACAAATGAAAGACTCAAAGCATCATATAATTCCTTTCAATCCATTATTGACTGGATGAAGGCTCAAACACAAAAATTCAATGAAAACTTGCTCTTTTCCAAGTCACAAAATCTCCTTCTCAAATCTCAATTCATACAATCAATCCTCCAACACAGGTATTAGGGTTTTTTTGACCTTATATGCCTTTCTCCCACGTGCTAGGACCCTTGGGTTGGGCTTAGAGCATCATTAATTCCCTATTCCAACTTTTAGGACAAATAGCCAAGACTACATTGACAAATTTACCTAATTCCATCATTAAAGCTTCTCCAAACTTCAAAGCTCTAGACTACCCTAAGTTTTCCATAACACACACATCAAAAAAACTCTTGGGACTTTAAATCATAGTCCTTATTCCCTTGGTGGTTGGCTAGAACCACCTACAAGCCAAAACAACAAGATCTTCCAAAAGACCTTGAGGTGCTCCTACACCACTTGGGAAACCAATTGAATCAATCATGCAACAATCGGTGCAAGCCAATCTCATCAAAATATTTTTTTATGAAAACTACCAAAAGCCTCAAGTTAATCCACCATGGTACAATGAGAAGTATCTTTGTGACTTCAATAAGATTAAGGGACACACGATGACTAGCTGCATGCACCTGAAAAATCTGATCCAAGATCTAATTGATGACAAAACCATCACCATTGAACAACCCACCGAGAATTAGGACCTCAAGATATACATGAATTTTATGCCCGATCATAATAAGGGAAACAATTACAATGGCAAGGGGAAGTATAAAATTTTAACCATGTTTATGACCATTTCGTTGCATCCTTGGATGAATGGGTCACAGTTGTGAATATTAAAGGGTCCAAAGTTGAGTGTGGAGTCACCACACGAGGTGGAAAAATCACCATCCCCGGAACATCCACGTAAGCTAAATCACCCCTTGCAAACTCAAAGTCACTTGCCAATGGTTATAATGTCTTAGAATAGTTGAAGAAGACCCCTACCCAAATCTCCACCATGGAGTTGTTGAAAATCTCGCCTACACATAGGGAAATTCTAGAAAAGGCACTAGCTGCATCTTTTGTACCCATAGATATTGATGCAGACCAGTTCCAAGCTATGGTCGGACATATCACCACACCAAATCTCCTTACGTTCTGTGAACATGATGCGGTCTAAGGTAGGAGGGTCTGGTGAGGGACTGTCCAACCTCACAGCTTAAACAACTAACACTCAGATCTTATGGACATGCAACAGAAGCTAACAGATAATCAACATAAAGATGCAAGAACACATGACACAAGAATTATCGTTTGAAAACCCTCAAAGGGGAAAAACCCAGCCTTCAAAGTTAACTCCTCATTATATTATGATCTCAAAACACATTACATATGGCACTCAGGCTTTACAGATGCTAGGCCGCAGCCCAAGAATTACAAACAACTCATACAATAATTTTCTTTCATCACTTCTTCCTTCTGCTCCATGATTTCTCTGCCCTATGATATTTCCATATCAAAACATTTCATCACCATGCCTCATGACTTCATTCTACTGACTGCTCTTTTTTTGATCAGAACATTCTTCGTGTAGCCCAGGAATTACAAACAACTCATACAATAATTTTTCTTTCATCGCTTCTTCCTTCTAGTCCACAATTTCCCTGTTCTATGATATTTTTGAATCATGATATTTCATCACCGTGCCTCATGACTTCATTCTATCAATTGCTCTTCATTTGATCAAAACATTCTTCACACACAAGACTCACACATCTCGCACCTTGCCTTCCTACCTTGTCAATCGATCATATATATCTACATCTAAGGATAACATCAACTACATGTCGACCCAACAAAATATGAAATGTGTACAAAATATCAGCCCAAATCAATAAGCAATTATCAAAGCAAATCAAACCATGGCCAAAACATAGTAGGGACCTAAAACAACATGTCTTGAACATGAAACACCTTAAACAATTAGCCTCGAAGATCCACAACACACTACAATCACCTTATCGACCATGAACATGAAAAACATGGACTCCCAAAAGAAAATCACCAATCGTGAGCATAAAAATCGATGTGAACCAACAATACAGATAGATCATGATCTAGAAACATCCACAAGCATCATGAATTGCCACAAAATCATTCACAACAACTCAGTTTACTAGACTCACATCATCTTCTTTGAGGAACACCAACTAAAGCAACATAACAACTGTCAGAACACAAATACTCATAACTTGATCAAATCTTCATGCAAACCTCTAAAACTTCCAATGGATAAACTAGATAATGACAACAAAACCTTTAAACCACAACTCCTTATCCTCGATATACTGAGCTAGCCATCATACTGATCTTCACTGCATCACCGACAACCTCTGTAACTGAATGTTCTTTGTCCCAACTGATTGAATCCTCTGAAAAGTGAGCCTCTTCACTTTGTGCTAAGTTATGCCAAAATCAATGTTGTCTCTTTGAATTGGTTTGGTGGTCTGTTCACAAGTAATTGCAACTATGTCAAGGTTGCTGGTTTGTTCAAGTCCACCCTACAAAACTACCTCAAGTTCTTCTAAGTTCAGTGTTCTACTTGCAAGCCTTGCACTGCCTCACTGGTTGGTGGTCTGAGCAAGCCTTCTCTGCAAGTTGCCTCAAGATCATTTTTATCTCTTTGAATTGGTTTGATGGTCTATTCACAGGTACTTGCAACTGCCTCAAGTTTGGCGGTTTTTTCAAGTCTACCCTGCAAAACTGCCTCAAGTGTAATTTGGATTCGGCAATCTACTTGCAAGCCTTGCACTGCCTCAATGATCGGTGGTCTAAGCAAGATTTCTCCACAAGTTTCCTCAAGATCATTATCTTTTTCTATTCCTTCATTAACATTTACTTCACTCTGGTGCATAAACTTTCTCCTTAAGATCAATGCTTCACCTTCTTCCGATTCCTCTATGAAATCTGATACCTCCAAAGGTTCCCCTTCCTCTGCATAAAATAATTTTGTATCATCAGGATCTTCTTCATCTGCACAAACTATATTTGCATCCTTTACTACTTCTCTTTCATTAGCTACCCTAGTATTAGGTTCTTGATGACATTTAGTGCTTGATTCTTTCTTCCTCTAGACTTGAAAATGGGTTCCTTCTCTAGCAGATCCTCTTTCATCTCCTCGGTATCCTTCACTATGATAAACAATATTACTCTGGTCATTCCTCTCTCTGTAGTTTGAATTATTTTTCTTGTCCTGCTCTGCATAAGGTCTTCTTTCTTTGTATCCTGATCCTTCCTTTCCCTCAACCTATGAATGCTTCAATCTATAAAACTTTTTGAAATTATGAGCAACATACTTCCATTTTGATCAATCAATCTTTCCTAGGATTTCTCCCTCTCATTTTATTCCAACACATCTTCTCAGAATGATTCCTTAGTCCACAAAACTTACAAGGATATAGATCCCAACACAATTCCTTTTCATGTCCATGCCTATTACAATGTGAAAAATACATACTTTTTCTTCCCTGATTCAATTTTTTTGAACTTGTAACAATATCCTTACCTCTATTTTATCCAAGGCCTTCACCTCTTTCTCTCCTTACCGGTACAATAAGTTCTATCATTCCTTTTTGATGCTTTCCCAATCCTTTTCCTCTATATCTCATTCTATACATGATTTTGAAACCAATACCATCTCCAATAATTACAGGCTTAGTCGCACTTTCATCTTTAATCCCATTTTCTAAAGAAGTTTATGCAGCATCACACAAATCATCAGTAGCATAAGAAACATCACACACTTCAAGTTTAGATATGAGATTCTCATTCTCCTTCTCCAACCAGTTAGCATGTTCCTTCAAGTTAGATATTTCCTCTTTTGTAAATTGTTCTCCTTGTTCAACTCTTTGAAAATTTCCTCCAGATCTCTGCTCCTCTTGTCCAACTTCTTAAACAACTTGAATCCTTCTTCCATTTCCTTTTCAATATCCTCAAACTTATCCAGCTTTGCTTCCAGTTCTTCATTTCTCCTTCTTACATTTTTCAGTTCTTCTTCAAGAGCATCATACTTGTCTTCTCCTAGTTCTTTCATCTTCTCCATCAATTTTGAATTACACTTCCTGAGTTTGCACAATTCTTCCCCCAAAGTATCCCTTTCACATATTAGGTTTTCTTTTTCCTTCTTCATTCTTTTCCCAATCTTCCCCATTTTGCAATAGATACACAATCGGCTCTGATAAATTCTACAACCAACTCTTCAACCTGCTCTACAACCTGTTTTGAAATAGATTTGCAACCAGCCAATAGATTTGCAACCTGATCTGATACCAAATTGGTGCAGTCCAAGGTAGGAGGGTTCGGTGAGGGATTTTCCAACCTCATAGCTTAAACAAATAACACTCGGACCTTATGGAAATGCAACGGAAGCTAACAGATAATCAACATAAAGATGCAAGAACACGACATAAGAGTTATCCTGGGAAAACCCTCAAAGGGAAAAAAACCCAACCTTCAAAGTTCACTAATTATATTATGATATCAAAATACATTACATATGCCACTTAATCTTTACAGATGCTAGGCCACAGCCCAAGAATTACAAACAACTCATACAATAATTTTCTTTCATCGCTTCTTCCTTCTACTCCATGATTTCTTTGCCATGTAATATTTTGGATCAAAACATTTCATCACCATGCCTCATGACTTCATTCTACCAACTTCTCTTCATTTGATCAGAACGTTCTTCATGCAGCCCAAAAATTACAAACAACTCATACAATAATTTTCTATCATTGCTTCTTCCTTTTGCTCCATCATTTCTCTGCCCTGTGATATTTTCAGAACAAAACATTTCATCATTGTGCCTCATGACTTCGTTCTATCGACTGCTCTTCATTTGATCAGAACATTCTTCATACACAAGACTCACACATCTCACACCTTGCCTTCCTACCTTGTCAATCTCCTCAAAAAAATCGATCATATATATTCGCATCTAAGGATAACATCAACTACATATCAGCCCAACAAAATATGAAATGTGTACAAACTGTCGGCCCAAATCAATAAGCAATTATCAAAGAAAATAAACCCATGCTAGCCAAAACATGGTAGGGACCCAAAACAACATGTCTCAAATACAAAACACCTTAAACAATTAGCCTCAAATATCCACAACACACTACAATTACCCTATCGGCCATGAACATGAAAAACATGGACTCCTAGAAGAAAATCACCAATCATGAGCACAACAATCAATGTGAACCAACAACATAGATAGATCATGATCTAAAAACATCCACAAGCATCATAAATCACCACAAAAGCATTCACAACAACTCATGTTACTAGAATCACATCATCTTCTTTCAAGAACACCATCTAAAGCAATAGAACAATTGTCAGAACATAGATACTCATAACCTGATCAAATATTCATACGAACCTCTAAAAATTTCAATGGATAAACTAGATATACTCGACAACAAACCCTTTAATCCACAAATCCTTATCCTCAATATACTGAGCTAGCCATCATATTGAACTTCACTGCATCATTGACAACATCTGTAACTGAATGTTCTTTGTCCCAACTGATTGAATTTTTTGAATGCTCCTACATTAGAACAATATCTTCCAACCCAATTATCTCATAGTCGTGTGCTCCATCTCGAATTCCTAGTACATAAAAACAAAGTCAAAAGAGTCTTGGTGGATGGAGGTGCAGGTCTAAATATTTGTACTTTGAAACTGGTAAAGAATTTGGGATTCTCCAAAGATGTTATTGAAAAGGGAAAAGGTATCACTATCCTAGCATATGATGATCAAGAGAGGGTGTCTCAAGGCACCATCCAACTCCCTATCCAAGTAGGACCCAAAATTATGGAAACCACTTACCAAGTTCTTGATCTTGAACTTACTTATAACATTCTCCTAAGGCATCCATGGATTCATGGGATGCAAGCTATAGCATCCACCTTCCATCAATGTGTCGATTTCCCCTATTAGAATCAAGAGGTCACCATCCATGGTGATCCCGAGCCTTTTTACTACTGCAAAAATCTAGAGGCTAAATTTTACAAAATCCCACAAGTTCCCAAGAATGATGAAGGCCCTATGACTCCATATGTAGACCCATCCACCTTAGCCTCCACTTTTGAGATAAAGACACCCTCCATTCCTAACATTTCTAATATTAAAGTCATTATCCATGATAATGGATGTGGAGACTACAAGATGAAAGTGCCTTTGTAATAGGAGATTTACCTCAATCTCCTAGGTCCTGTGGACAACCACAACCGATTGACACAATATCTCAAACATTTAGAGTAGACCCTTCCGAATTCAGAAGTTGGGGGGACCTAAGCCAAGAAGTGGTAGATGAAAATGACATATTAAGCTTGATATATCAAGATGAAAGACCTGTTCCAGCTCTTCCAATAGATGATGATAACAAAGGGCTACAATTAATGCTTGACATGGGCTACAACAAGAACAAGAAGCTCAAGAAATATGACAATGACCTATTAGAACCCATCCTTACTGAGAAGCGCATAAAGAATCTTGGCCTTGGATGTACCCCTATGAAGATAACCATGCGTAGCAGAGGTACCCCTGTTAAAATAGTCAAATCTCCTCCTTAGTTACCAATATCC